>JARHVA010001895.1:1912500-1945000 GCA_037957365.1 Torreya grandis | reverse complement strand
TATGGTACCAACCCTTACATCAAATTTTTAAACTTAATTATATTAACCTAACTATATTTATTAAGGTTATGATTTTCCACTACTCAACTTAGGGTTATGATTTTCCACTACTCAATTTTATTAGCTAGGATAATAAAGTTACTTAGTGGTGTAAATATCTTATATTCACCCTCATAAAAACCATTATCCCTAAATTTGACACTCTATTTTCATTTTTTCAATTGTTTAATTTTTCTCTACATTTTGATGCTTGTTGGGGAAAATTATTTTACATTGATTTTCTCCAATGATTAGATTTTCTAAATCTATTCAATTTATTATATTTTTCCAAGTCATTCCATACCTATTTCAATCCTATGAAAACACCTAGGTGACCTCCCACACATATGCCTTATCATATTCTATCCATTCATTGCACTAGAAATTATGGTCCAAAGGTCTAGTTTTCCAAATAGAGAAAATGACCAAATGATTTACTTTCTTACCTATTTATACCTCCTAATTAAAATTTAAAAACTTCTTATTATTTGCATCTATATTTCATATTTTTATCATATATTTATTTTCATATGTCATTTGGACAAACCAACATAAGTATTAGGATCTTGGTGAAGTAAGGAGTTTTTAGGTGTTAACAGGAAATATTTCTACAAATTTGAATTTTTCTCTTATTTTTGAAGTCTATTCATCAGGCTTCCATATTGGCACCTTTTATCACCTGTAATGAATGAATTATCATCTATATAATCTTTAATTTAAGTGAATATAAACATTTATGTTAATTTATTTACTTTTATTTCTTTCAACATTTCTTACTATAGTCTTTCAAGTTGCTATGTATATTTCCCAAATCACCATCCCATGTTAAAATATTGTGACACGTGATGAGGTTTGGGTGGGGAAGATGTATGCACCTAAAATTTTACATTTTTTTCACTTTACTAATAACTAATACTATAGGTTATTATTGTCACATAAATATAGCTAAGTGCACATCCTAAGGAGTGCACAAAAAATTGGGTGGGCTCAAGTTATGGTCATTTGTAAGAGATGTTTGCACCCTATTATATCATACCTTAATTACTATCAGTTTAACCTCCTATGATTCTCTTTCATTCTTACCTATCCATATAATTATGTCTAGATTTTATATCCACATTAATTCATACTATATTACCATTCTGATATAATTTTGAGTCAATTGAAATCCTTTTCAACTATATCAGCCTAGTTGATATAGTCATCCTAGAGTTTAGGGTTAGTTTTAGGTTTTGATTCATACATAAGGGTCATAATTATCATTTATAACAACATATAATACTCATATACTCTACTTATATTTTAATTTCTACTCTTAAGTAGTAAAATGAGGAGTTAGAGGGTAAAGTCTTATTCTTAAAGATTTAGTCTTGATTAAAGGTCTTTAAATATCAATAAGAAGAGTTGTGTTAAGGAGGTGTCCTAGTATTTATATTAAAAAATTAAGGATATATAGGTCTTATTGTTTTCATTTGAGGTCTTCACCCTAAAAAATATTTTCAAATTAACACTAGATTTAGGGGAGATAGATGTATCAATGAGTCACCCCAAAGGTAAGTATCTCTATCCATTTTATCTTTCATTCATTTACCTATTAGATAAATTTTACATGCTTATTGTTAAATTATATGTGTGTTTTTTTAATTTGATTAATTATACCTTTTTTGAATAAATTTTAGGGATAGACAACAAAATACTTATCCTTATTTGCCTCTTTATGGATTGGAAAAAATAATATAATAAATTCCCTTCAATTATAACTTTAAAAACACATAGATCATCATTGAACTTGTAACACCATTAACCTAAAAAATGAGACCCATTAGGAAATGTGAAAATTAATGTCCATACAATGAGATATAAGTTGAATGTAGTATATATACATGAGCACCATGATGATAATCAATTACATTTAAATCTAATAAATGATGTAAAGGTCATAACCAAGTGGGAATAAGCTAGATGGAGGAAACCTTAAGATAAAGGAAATCAAGTGCATAAATTATTAGAGGAGAGACTAGATGTAAAATTGACACCATATGGGACATTGAAGATAGATTATTTGTTATTAGGTAATTTGTTGCAATGTTTTCCTCCCACTACTTCACCATAATATTTGATAATGGTCACCACTATTTTAGTAATAGGTTCCTTGTTTACATCACATTTTTATTTAACACATGTTCCTACTTCTCCACCACTTGGTTTATCTCTAATTTAAGTTATTTTAATGGTTAATTCCCTTATTATCCAATAAACCACTCTTATGGGACCATCCACCAGTCCTTCTAGTTTGATGGAACCACCAAATTTTACTTATTTTTGTAGTAGGCATCATATTATATCATTTTTTATCCCAAGATAATCAATTGATATAGGGTAAAAATTTCCAAGTATGACTTCCATTGATCATGCTTTGACAGATGCTCCCATGAATTCATCCCTAGTAAGAGCCATAAGGGCATTTATTGTGTCTGTACCCAAAATTTTCAATTTAAATTTGTTATTGATATACTCATTTACTATGTTTCCCAATCTCCTAAGGCTATTTTATCATCCATTCACATAGGAAAATAATAAATCAATTCATACTTGACATAATTTTTGACCATCCTCAAGCATACATCCACCCATTTCCATGTCCATTCCCACCCCATTACAATAATATCTCACATAATCCACCTTATATAGTGATCCAAAACATTCCACTTCCATGACCATTAATCATTAGGCATAAGCTATTCAAGGTGACTTCATTGATGACCTACATGCAACTAAGGTCCAATGGTCTGAGATGATTTACCATAGACATCTAGAGGTAAAAATGATACGTAAAGAGTGCACTAAAAAAAAGGTGACCACAAAAAATTTTAATCGTGATGGGAGCCATGTATTTATAAATACTAAAAAATAATTATTCTCTTTAACTATGAGTATAAAAATAATAATTTATGGTGGTGTAGAGGAAACTTTAGAGGGTATGGAGTTTTTAGTAATGTATAAATACCAAATGAATATGCAAGTAGTTAGGGGAATGTCTAAAAAAGTAAATATTATTCAAATCAAAATTAATACCACCTTCCCCAGTGATATGGTAGGTATAAATGAGGATGATATGAATTATTTAATGGATTATTAAAATAATTATGTGAGGTCCTAGAAATAATTGATGTACTAAAGTAAATGATGCAACACTATTTGGTTATAATTGTGTAAATTTACAACAAACTAAAGAATATGGGTATTGTGTTGAAAATGAACCTTGTCCTAGAGTTAACGATCATGAAATTGTTTGATGTAAGCCTCTGCCAATAATTTTTTGTGCACATGAAAACATCCCTAGATATTGGCCATGAAATATGAACACTATAATAGTTCTTATTGATTAATGTAAAGGAAAGGTATTAGCCTAATTTGGGGAACCTGATATAACAACATTGTTCACCCAAGACAAAAAATCATCACCACCACATAATTTAATGAATGTATGAATAGGTTTAGGACAAATTTTATGAGAAAAATATCTTAGGCCAATAGGGATGGATCCCAATAATTATTAAACCTTGTAACACTAGTTATAAAAATCATTCAAAAGGTTGATGTAGTCAAATAAAATTTGAAAACTTATTTATAAAGCCATGTAAAGCTCATGGATCAAGGGGATATTATATATATGAGACCTAGAATTGACATGGATTAAATTTATCATGAATCAAATTTTATTTCATATTCTCTCTAAGCACAATAAGGCCAAAAGTAGTTAGCTAATTATAAGTCACAATGAACTATGAAGAGTGGGGATTGATCCCAAATCCCATGTCATAGAATATTTGAGGCATAATTTCTATTAATATTAGTGATTTATTTGGTAGTTTGTTCAAATTATGTAATGGGGAGGTATTTTATTTATTTTTATAAATATTTTTTTATGGGGTTATTTCCCATGTTCTATATGTACTCTTTGTCATAAAATTTTGATGAGGAAGATTTTAATGGAGACATTAGCAATTTTGAAATATCTTGGGACATTTCTAGCTATGTAATGATTCTAATTTTTCAAATTTTAGTATTTAAATTATATATGTATTAATATTTTTATGATCCTTATATGGATTCCAATTAATTTATCAAATTAGGTCAATTTTTATGATTGACTAAACTAACTAGTTATCATAGTTATCTCTATTTCAAATTGCTTCTTATGGATTAATGTGTTTTTATCTAATGATTACATAGTAATTTATCACATGAAATAAATATTATTAAAATGGTATTTGTAAGTATTTATTCCTTATATTCTATACCATGTTTGTTTTAGTTTGTGTGTATCCTATATCAAATAAACTTTGGCGATTTTATAGTGTGAATCTAGGAGGTGATCATTCATAGTAAGAGACATCATTGTGATGTGTTGGAAAAACTTATTTTATTCCCTAACCCACCTCTATTTTATAATTTTTTTAATCAAATTCACACTTATTTTAGATAAATATATCGAAACACACATATATTTATCTAATATTGATAGTATATAAGGTGAAGTGCAAGAAATATTTATCTTAGTGTGGCATATCCTATCTCTAAATAGGCATATTCCAAGAAGACTAAGTATGAGTGTCATATACTACAAATTGTGCCCTAATTTACTATTGTTATCCCTAAAATGAGAGGGATTTTATCACATCACTCTCTATGTGTTTAAAAAACACTTTATTTCACCTTTATGGCAACAAAAAGTAATCTTGTTGCAATAATAAAGGTATATACCATATCTTCTCAATGGCATTTTATGTTTGATATATCTTGATAAAATTATTAAGACTTGAGATTTGTATTGTATTTATACTTTTCCTAGTTGTGTTTCAAGTTGTAACTATATATTTAAGGCCAAACGTCAAAAAGGGGACCTATAAATTCTAATCCAATGTACATTATGACACATCTATAGTATTAGCCTTGACTAGAGACTCATCATATGAAAGTAAAATAAAATGATTTCACCACTTTACAAATATTTTAATAATTTATTAAAGTAGTTTACTTGGTAAAAAGGTAAAGGAAAAGAAAATGATTATGATTTTCTTGTAAGGAAGAAAAACTTGGAAGAGTTGAGCATATCTAGGGAACTCCTAGCCCTGAATCGTCCCTCCATTCATCCTAGCCTTTATGGAAATGTTATTTTCAACCAATATATGATTGAGTAATGGATTTAATTAATGAAGAGGAGGATAAATTTGGAAAGGAACCATGATATTTTAATGAAGGATAAGGAAGTAGCTCATGTGGGAAAGTATTGAACTAGTCATTGGATTCATTTTAATGACAATTACATTGTAATTCCAAGCATCTAACCTCTCCCTCTCCTAAAATCCAAATCATTATGAGTAAATTAATCAATTGGTACATATTTTTATATTTTTTTAGTCATGGAAGGGGGTTATGTAAATTTTGCACATATAGATGATCTAGTTTCTTAGTAAATGGGTTTCATTTTCTTTAACATACCTATGAATGTGTGTGTGTGTGTGTGTGTGTGTGTGTGTGTGTGTGTGTGTGTGTGTGTGTGTGTGTGTGTGTGTGTGTGTGTGTGTGTGTGTGTGTGTGTGTGTGTGTGTGTGTGTGTGTGTGTGTGTGTGTGTGTGTGTGTGTGTGTGTGTGTGTGTGTGTGTGTGTACTTCATTTATATACACAATTATATGTACCTATGGGGGAATTTACCCTATTTTTAAATTTGTGTTAATCATAATATGATAAACTTGAAGAATTAATTCAAATTATAATATATAAAAATCAATCATAAATATAAATTTAACTTATGCAAATAGATTTGATAATAAAATTTAATATATTTTTAAAGTAATAAGGATTTAATTATATTTGATTTTTTAATAATTGATTGTGACTATATTTTGATATCATAAATAGACTGGAAGTAGGCCCATAATTCTTCTAAATCTAGAACTTACTATCTAAGCATATAGGGCCACTAAATTCAATATTTAAATGGATTAATTATATGTAGGTGAATTGAGGTTGAGATTATTATCATATAATATGTTTCTTCCCTATGACTATATAATATTGTATACTTTCTTGATATGCCTTTTTATATGTGATATTTTACCCTTGACTACATATGTAGCTCTATAAATTGGATTACTTCTCCTTGAAACCCTAGTTCTAATTATGAAAGATGAAACCTATAAAAAGTGATGAAATTTAATTTGGATGAGTTGACCTCAATCACACATTTTAATTTTTTACCAATGCATATGTATCTAGTATTCAAAAGAGGTAAGTCAAGCCATGGGTAGTTCATTCCCTTAGTGTGATTGTAAAATTATCCCCTTTCACTATATAGATGCACCTATAAATGTTTATTTGATATTCAAAATATTACATTTGACATAGCTTGGTGTGGTTCAAACTTGGTTGATTACTACTCTTAGAGATTGATTTTAAATTTAAGAATAATAGGGTAAATCTAATCAATGTTTAGTAATGTATTTTATAGGTACTTGATAATTAATAATATTGACCTTTATTTATATTTAAATGTTATCAATTGGGTAATTTCTCATGCCACCACCATGCTACATGAATAGGCTGACCTATATGAGTGATTTGATTTTAAAAAATAGTTGTTGTTAGCCAAAGGATGGTAAATTAGACTCAATGATAGTAAAGTATATGTTACTATTTGAGTACTATGTTACTTTATAAGAGATAAAATCTAAATATGGTGTTTTTTAAATGTTTTGGAAAGATATTATAATGATTTAGCATAGACTATAATGTTCACATAGGTGACTAATAACAACCTAGAATGTATTGAACTCATAACTAGATCATAACTAACATGTCAGTGTGTGGGAATGGTGAGTGAGATTTGTTAGGGTATGCATGAGTCTTGTGATATAAGTGTAGATCAATATTGAAATTTCCAATGATAAAATACTATATTTATTTTTTATAAATACCCACCTTTTATTTTAGTATTAAAATGCAATGAAAATACTAAAGTAAAAGGATAAAGATATACTTAATTGTATATAATACACTCTTTGTTTTGGAGAAGGATATAAATATGCAAGTTTCTCCAAGAAAATACTAAAATTAAAATGTAGTATTCAATGTCCATAGAATGAATCTTGAAATATAAATTATACCTAAAACTTGAAACTTGAAAGAGTAAGGAAGGATTACTCTTATATGTGAGTAAATTGTGTTTCCCTATAGCTTATTAGAGATGATGCTTCCTTGTTGAAGAATTGGATAATTATGATTCCTTGATAAATAACATGGATAACATGGTGAAATTTAATGTGATAAATCCATAATTTTAAATTTTATTAAGTCAGGGGCCAAGGATTGTAATAAAAATTCCATCAACCCATATATAACTAATCCATAATTGATCATGTAAACCTTAAATGAGAAGGTAGGACCAAACAATGGGTTCGATATGGGTAACTCCATGTTCATTGACTATAAATGAAACTAAATGTACATTACCTAAAAAATCATAAACTAACTATTATAGATAAACTTATAGATTCAAGTTTTATCCAAACTTGAACATACTTTAAAATTCTTGAAAATATTGTACAAGGTGAAAACGTTTTAATGTGCGTGAACTAACATCATGCCCCACTAAGTTGGTACCAATTATGAACTATCATAATTTACATGAACCAAAATTATGTCTAACTAAATATGAAATGGTATATATGTGCATGAATTATCATCATTCCCATTTAAATCTATCTTGTTAAATTGAAGGTGTATGCCTTACACATGTCCCTAAATGTATCTAAATATGTATCAATATGAAATGTATATCTCATGGAGTGTAAAATGGAGTAGATATGTGTAGTAATATAAAGTGTAAAAATTGGTAGCTTGAGTATGGATTATGACACCTAATCCATAGGTCCATCTTGCATGCTCTCATGACACTTCTAGGCATCCTTTCACTGATTCCTAATCATTGTTAGGCTCTCAAGTCCTCATTTTAGCTTAACCAAGACCCTTTTTACATGATTATTTAATTCCCCTAGGTATCATAACCTCAAGAAAATAGTTACCAAGTTGGACTATACCATGGAACCTAGGGTTTCCCATTTCTAGTGCTCCTATCCAATCACATTTTGAGCCCAAGTGATCATTTTCCTTGATTCCTCTTCTTCATTATGTTAGCCTAGTGCAATTGTATTTAATCCATGAGAAATAGATCTCTATAAAAGACCATTAAAATTCCATTTAGAAGGGTTGAAAAATTGTTTTCAAAAGTAATCAAGAATACAAGTAACACCACTAAGGTAAATTTCCCTATTCTCTACATACAACTAGCCAATACAACCACAAGCTCATTCAAACCCTCACACCAGTCCCTAGCCACCTCAAGCATAATAGTTTAGCATATTTGCCTATTAATTACACTATTGCACAAAGCACATCAAGTGGTAGAACTACATATGGCTTGATTCCTCTTCATAGTATTGGTATGTAGGTAGCATGCCCATACAAGGGGTGTGGATAAACATTTAGTGCATCTTACACAAACTAACCCCCCTCCCCTCTTTCTCCAAGTTTTCATTTAAGTTCAAGCATAAGGAAGACCTAGGGTTGGAAATTAAATTATTTATACAAGGAGATTCATCGATAGTCAACACTTGAAATTTCATAGGTGGACTAATACAAAGATAGTAGACAAAACCCAAAAAACTTAGATCTCTATGACTAGTTTGGACAATAATGGTAGGACATGGACTATAGTACTAAACCTCAAAGTGTCCTATTTTTAATATTCTTATCCTTTTGTTGAATGAAAGAAAGATCCTAATTTATGATAGTGTCCTAGTCTTTCACAACCATTATCAACTTTTCTCTTAGTCATCTCAGTCTAGTTTAAGCTAAGTTATATTTCTCTTCATTTATTACTATATTAAGAAAGGTTCAAATTATAATTAAATTATACAAACCATTGGATTAATTATTGAAATATTATTTAATGATTTAATTATCTTATAACTTTAAATAAATTAAGAATAAAACACAAATATTCCCAAAACTATTAAATCGTTTGGTGAACTTGACTTACTTCGTTTGCTCATAAAAACCCTAGAAACCCTAGGGTAAATTCCTTGCTAATATTTATGATATTTTTCTAATTTTTTACTTTCCTATTTAAATCAAAAATTCAATTTAAATTTTAAAATAACATAGTAATTTTAAAATTTTATTTTTCTTCTAAACCCTAGTTGCATACACTAGGTCCCTTCAAATCACAATTTTTTCAATAATTTTCTTATTTTTTTACCTACATATTTAGATAAAAAATTATCATCAAATTTTAAAATTACATAGTAAATTTTTAAAATATCATTTTTCAAAACCCTAGATGCATATACTAGGTCCCTTTGTTTTCTTAAGCTATCACCTTACATCTCAAATCAAATTCCACATAGAATTGAAAATAGATCTCACTTATTTACACATATTTCTTTCATTTCTTGCAAACAATAATGAGACCATACTCGGTCCTATCATGTACATGAATGAGTAAGTTTACCATTTGTTAGTAAAAATCTTCATTCTTTGCATTTCATGATTACTTTTCATAATATGGGATGATATTAAGAAAGTTATTGTTAAACATAGTAAGATCCCTCTCCTTCAAAACAATGTTTACTTGTCTTTAATACAAAGTTTCATTACTTACTCTCTATCTCTCATATAGAAAAAAAATAAATTTTCTCTTGTTAAACATATTATAAATATCCTATCACATTTCAAAGTATTTTATGCATTCATGTACCATTTCATGCTCTCTATCCCTTGCTTTGTAACTATCACATGGAAAAAATTTCAAGTTTATCTTGCTAAACATCTTATAAATATCATATCACATGTCAAAATTCTTTATGTATTAATGCACAATTTTATGCTCTCTCCCTTGAATTATATCTCTCATGTGGAATGATCTTTATAAACATATTGTTATACAACTTATAACTCTAATTTCATGCATTTTATTTCATATTCATGATTTCTACGTAGATTCACATAACTCATTGGTTAATTTTGAGTATTTCCCTATCACTACTAGACAAAAGCAAATATTAGGAGGTATATCTATACCTCCCCCCTCAAAAATTTGTACATATATCTCTTATCCCACACCTAATACCATCTCTATGCCTATAGTAGATCATGTGGTGCATTCTATCACCAAAGTTTATGAAGATAGATAGGTTGATTACACCCATGGCTATAGCTTTATAACTTAGGTTATCACCTCTTTCGATATAGTTTCAATTCTCAAACTCCTTCAACAATTAGATATTTATAAATATGTATTATATGTAGCCTTTAATAATACTAACATTCTTATTTCCACCAAACCAACTTATGTTGCCTCTATCCTCAACATAATGCAATAGACTAAAGAACATATTTCTTTTGAGAAATATGATTTATCCCCATGACATATCATTGAATAACATATACCTCTATATATTCAATTAAGAATAAAATATGTGGGGGTAAAAATAGTGTTAGTTTATAATGATTTAGGACTCAACATTTGTAACATTTATTTTGTTAAACATCTTAATTTACAACCTCAAGATTTAGACCATTCTAACATGAACATTAGAGGTTTTGACAACATCCAAAAAAAAATCATGGGTTAAATAACACTCAATTTTACCTTAAGGCCTAAGACATTACCAATTACTTACCGAGTCATGTCAAATGCTCTCAATTATAATTTATTACTAGGTCAACCTTAGATTCATGATATGCATGCAATCCCTTCTACACTCCATGCTTATGTAAAATTTAGTCACAAAGGCTATATATACACATGTCCAATAGAAAATGAACCTTTTAATAATACCAGGTTGGTGAATCTCTATATAACTATATTGCACACTTTAATCTCATTATTATACCTACACAACCCATTGCTCACAGTGTACCCTTGGACCATGCAACACATCAGATAATTCAAAATTTTATAATAGCAATGACACCAAATCACTAGTTTACTTCCCCTTTTGTAATTAAATGTATTAATAAGATCAGATATCATGGAAAATGTCTTAGAAAGCATGAACAAAGAATCATTAATCCTATCAAGGCATTTACACAACATGGTAAGTAAGGTCTAGGATATCAGATTACCTTTCATGATAAACCTTCTTCCACTACTTCAAATCGTATAAAGTTTTGTCCAGCCACTACTTTGATATAGAACACCATTAATCATGCTTCAACATTATCATTGATCTATCTTGATCTTATTGATGATATGGTTTCACCAGATATGTATAGATTAGATGATTTATCTAACAAAGAATCCCTCTTAAAAATTTCCAGAGCATAAGAGGACCTCCCATATTACTATCATAAAAATAGATTTCCTCATCACACAAATTCCCATACATACTTTAGAGACAATATAGATTCTTTCCAATACATACCAATTGATTCAAATTATATTATTCTTACAACCCCATATACATTATATCATTACACATTGCTTAATGAGGAAATAGTTGTTTCCCAATTTTGGAACCAATCAGGATCCCTGTATTGTCTTCTTAGCCACTACCCTATAGAAGGAAGAGGATACAGATATTAATCAAACTTTAATAGATTTTCCAAAATTATTTTCCTGGTCTTATATAGATATGATAGGAATTGATACATCTATAGTAGTTCATCATATTCCTTTATACCCAGATGCTAAACTAGTTAAATAAAAATTTTACAAAAATACATCCTAAGGTGGCTTTCTTAGTTAAATATGAGATTCAATGCCTCTTAGATGTTAGATTCATTCTACTAGTAGCACACCCAAAATGGGTTTCTAATATAGTACCTATGGTCAAACTCAATAGACAAATTTGGTGTTGTTCTAATTTTTGAGATTTAAATAAAGCATGCCCAAAAGATGATTTTCCTTTACCTAACATTGACATGATTATAGATTCCACAGCTAGATATGAAATTTTATCATTTGTGGATGTATTTTTAAGATACAACCAAATCAAAATAACTAAATAAAATCAAGAGAAAACATATTTTACAACACCTTGGGGCAAATTTTGTTACATTATCATGCCTTTTAGAATAAAAAATGTTTTAGCCACATATTAGAATACCATGATGCATATTTTTCATGAATTGATTCACCATACCATTAAGGATTATGTCAATGATATATTAGCTAAATCTAGACAAAAAAAACATCATGCTATTGATTTTTTAAAAATATTTCAAAGAATCAGGCAATATAATGTTTGATTAAACCTAAAGACATGTGTGTTTGGAGTTACATCAGGCAAACTCTTAGGTTTCATTGTTTCTCAATGTGGCATAGAGGTTAACCCTAAAAAAGTTAAATAAATTATTGACATGCCACCTCCCATAAAATTAAAGCAAATTTGATCCTTATAAGGGAAAATCCAAGCAATCCATAGTTTTGTATCTCAAATTTCTAATTAAACTTAGTCATTCACTTGATTATTAAATAAAGATACAATGTTTGTCTGAGATCAAGCCTGCCAAGAAAGATTTGATACAATCAAGTAATATCTTCTCAATCTACCTATTTTAGTACCACCTATACCTGACAGACCTTTCCTTCTATATATCTCAATAATGGATCATGAACTAGGTGTACTCTTAGCATATCATGATGATCAACATATTGAATGAGCCATTTATTACATTAGTCGCACATTAGTTGATTACAAAAAAAATTATTTTGCAATAGAAAAACTATGTCTAGCATTATTTTTTACCACACAAAAAATTTGACATTACATGGTAAATAATGAGACTCAGGTTATCACAAAATTAGATCCCTTAATTTTTTTCATGGAAAAACCACATCTCTTTGGTCACATCATAAAATGGGTCATGTTATTAACAGGTTTTAACTTTAAAATAGTTCTCTAGAAATCAATAAAAGGCTAAATCATTGTAAACCATTTAGCATCCACACCACTTCTAGACATCAATCCTATTAGTGACATATTTAGAGATGATTTCACTATCTGTTATACTAATTTTTATACTTGGACCATGTTCTTCGATGGTTCTTGATGTACATCTAGTGTGGGGGTAGGCATTATATTTATCAACCCTTCTAGTCACACAGTTCCTATTGCATATCAATTAAGTTTCTCCTACACCAATAACACCGTAGAATATGAAGCAATTATTTTATTTCTATTTTCCACCCAATACCTCCAAATTATATATATTCAAGTCTTTAGTGATTCCTAACTTGTAGTCAATCAATTCAATGATGCATATCAGATAAAATAAGAATATCTTATGCCATATTGAAATATGGTACAATGTTTATCAACATAGTTGAACTACTTTTCTATAGAAAGTATACCAAGAAAAGATAACCAACATGCAGATGCAATGACAAGTTCTACATATTTGATTTATATAAAAATCAATGATGATCAAGATATTTTCACAATTAAATTATTATAATCACCATCAATATCCAATGCATATTTGATCGCACTATCTATCTTAGTCATTACACATAGTTTCATAGATATAGAATGGTTCTCTGATATCTATAACATTCTAAACAAATCCATTATACTAGACACCTTTTCATGAAATGACAAATATTAGACACACAAACAAGTACTCCATTATGTAATCATTGGTGGATATCTTTTTAAATGGTCCTTCAACAGATAATTACTTTGATGTTTGACTTTAGTAGAAGCCAAAATTACTCTTACACAGATAGATGATAGTGAGTGTGGTGCTCACTTTAGAGGAAAGAACATGTCACACAAATTGATTTGACAAGGGTAATACTAGCACACCATGGAAGACAAATCAATATGTAAAGCTATGAGATAAATGTCAATGACACAATAACCTACAACATGCACTATCACAATAATTGTAACCTATTATCTCTCTATGGCCATTTATGTTATGGAGATTTTATATTATTTTAAAAATTAACCTTGAATCCATTAATGGACATAAGTTAATCATCATAGATACAAAATATTTTACCAAGTGGGTGGAATCCATTCCACTCCAATCTATATAGGGGAGGACATTTTTAGATTCCTCATGACTCATATTATTTCATGCTTCGACCTACCCATAGCTATCATTTTTGATAATGAAACATCATTCAAGAATAAAAATATTAAGGTTTTTTGCAAAAAATATAAGATTAAACACACATTTTCCACTCTATATTACCCATAATGAAATGGTCAAGCAGAGATTGCCAATAACACCATAAATAACATTTTGAGAAAAATAGTGATCAAATTTGGAGATGATTGGCACAATCAACTAGTTTTTGCATTATGGGATTATCGCACAAGTATTTGTACACCCAAAAGATCCACTCTTTATTCACTCATATATGTCATACAAGTAGTTTTACCATTGGAATTATAAATCTCATCTCTTTATGTATCTCTTAAAGGTATTCTCACTGATGACCACTATCATGAAAAACATCTACACCAACTCGAGTGGCTAGATCATACACATATTAAAGTAGATGAACAAGTTTTAATATACCAAAAATGTATACAATAGTCCTATAAAAAATGAGTGAACACTAAATAATTTAAAGTTAATGATCTCATTTTCAAAGAAAATATTTGCAATGTCAATGCCAAAGAAGAAACCAAAGGAAAATTCAAACCGAATTGGCTAGGGCCATACATTATTATCAAAAAGCTTAGCCATAAAGTGTATCATATATCCTCACTTTAAGGAAATAAAATAAAAAATATAATTAACAATATTCATCTACTTAGATTCCATTTCTAGCATTTTATCTCACACATTGTATTGTACATAATTTTTCAAAATTACTTGTACATATTTTTTTTTCAATTTCTTGTACATAGTTTTCTCATGATTGATTTTACATAACAAATATATAAAAAATACAAAAAAAATAACATTTTAAAACACAAAAACATTCAAATAATTCAAAAACATAAAAATATTCCAATTGTATGCATCATCCATGCTTTACATTTCTACTACCATGCTAGACTTACATTTGTTCTTCTATACTATTGTTTGTCAACTTATCTACATTACCATGCTTCACTTGATCTTTTTTGAGTGTGTGCAGTGACATCTAGATCCTTGACTACTTCACTCTACCCATTAATGGGGAATCCTACTTCAACTTTCGAGACATACATCAATATATCTACCCATTGGGGGAATATTCTACATGACTACACCATCCAAGTTATGTCATTCTTACACCACACACTATAATTATCATGTTGATGTAAATTAATTATTATATTACACACATTACTCTATTGACACTCATTATTATATAACACTTGTGTATTTCCTAGCATATACCTAGTATTTTACTGCATGTCTTGCATACTTTCATTTATTGCTTTGATTTGGTTAGATGTGATTGTATTTTTAATATATTACATGATTTATTTTATTGATTTACATAGCTAGATGTTATTATATTTTTTATTTCTTATTTTGTCTCTTGTATTTAACTTAGGACATTTACCAATGTATTTCACTTCTATTTTCATGTGTGCCTTAGGACATTTTCCAATGTCCTTTGCCTTTACTCCTATATGTGATTGTGGATTTCATGCCAACCTTTCTTGTTTTCATTTGTATGTGTATTTGAAATTTAAACATACCTTATATGCCTACTTTCAAATTTAAGTGAAATGTGCTCATGTCCCTTATTTTTTTGGTCCCTTGTCCACTCTTGTATGCTTCTTGCATTGTGTGCTTGTTGCTTGTTTGATTCTCACTATTTGCAATTCCATGATCTGCATCATGCATTATCTTGCTTGTTGGATGCCATGATGGACATCATGCTCTATCCCTCCTTAAGAAATAAAAACTAACAACTAACATTTCCAAATCTAATTCAATACATAGCACATGTTATTACGTTGTTATATTTATCTAGGTATGCCCCTACTTGATCTAAGAATCTCTGATAGAAACCATGCTATATCTTGAGATATCTTATCAATTATAATTTGTTATATCATGTATTTCATAGTATAACACACTTGGAAGGATATTTATTCTAAGGGAAGTCATTGTAGGGTCTTCATTCCTACCCTCAAAAGAGGGGGTAATAAATAGGGGTTTTGTCACAGAGATCAGAGCTCCTACTGGTAAAAAAATAGCTTTTAGAACACCTAGAATAGTATTTAGACTTAAAACTAGGTAGAATAGACCAAAAAAATAATGATGATTCTAGAATAGTCTTTAGTTTTAGAAAAGGAAAACAACACTAAATATGGAAAACAACGTTACACACTAGGCTATCTTATTTTTGGCACTCCTATCCAAATAGCAAAAAACTTAGATTTTCTAAAAATAGGTAGAAAGGTAAGCTCAACTATAGTTTTGCACATATAGACCAATTCAGATTCAATAGTTTTAGTACATTTTTTCATAGAGAATCTAGATATAGGGGGCATCATGCATGGCATGATGGATCTTACTTCTAGTTTTAGATTGGGTAGTTGGTATAACTTCCAGCTTAGAATCCATGTTACAAACACCAATGATTAGGGATAATGTGCATGACGCATTAGTCTTCTTTTATTTATGTGTTTAATATATTACCCAAGAATTCTTAGTAGTTTCATTCCTTATTCCATATAAAGGTGGTTGACATCATTTTGGAGTGGATTTCATACAAGCCTAACCTCCACCTTTTTGAGTGGCTTCCACATAAGCCTAGTTTTCATTTTTGGAGTGGCTTTCATACAAGCCTAATCTCCACCTTTTTTTGATTTAGTCAAGATTATCCTAGTTTCCAATACACATTCAACTCTCCACACCACATTGTTAAGATTTTATACCATTCATGGGCTTTAAGAGCCACTTCATATGACATACATTCACACTGATATCAATTAATGACTTCACTTCACAAGGTAATGATGAATCCAAAGGACTAGCTAGCCTTTGCATTCTTGAGCCACCAACTCAGAGGGATTAGACACATAGTCTAAACATTGATTAACACATGCATGATCATATAGTTTCACTTAGTGGGTGATGATAGAGCCAAAGGATAAACCTTTGTATTCTTGAGCCACTTTCAAGGAATTGAGCACTCAACTCTATTTATGATATTACTTTTGGTACAACACATACCTAGTATATCTAGAACATCTAGCATAACTCAACATCACAACAAATTTACACTTCATAATGTGATCTCTCTACACACACCCAACATAAAAAAAATTCAAGGAATTCACCCTTATAGGTAAGTTTCCGTACTCTTTCTATTTTTCCTTTACCTTAGTATTTCACTTTGCTACATCATTAGAATAAAGGTGGGGGGGGGGGGAAATGTAGTCATATTAAATGTGAAAATTTATTTCTTGAGTGTGGCTTATGACACCCAATATATATGTCCATCTTACATGCTCTCATGACCCTTATAGGCATCCTTTTTCTGATTCCCAATCATTCATAGGCTCTTGAGACCTCATTCTATCTTAGCTAGGACATGTTTTCCATGATTATTTCATCCCCCTAGGTCCTCTACCCCCAAGATAATAATGCCCAAGTTGGACTATAGCACTGGACCTTAGGGTGTCCCCTTTTCAATGATCCTATCCAATCATATTTTTATCCTAAGTAACCATTTTCCCTGATTCCTCTTCTTCATTATGTCAACCTAGCATGATTTAATTTAACCTATGACCAATAGATCTTTATAAAATCCCATTCAAAGTTAATTTATAAGGGTTGGAAATTATTTTCAAAAATAAGCAAGACCACTAAGGTGATTTTTATTACTCTCTACATATATCTAATCAATACAACCACAAGCTCATTCAAACCCTCACACTAGTCCCTAGCCACCTCAAGCACACCTATTTTAGCATTTTTGCATCTTAATTACACTATTGCACAAAGCACATCAAGTGGGAGAACTATATATGGCTTGATCCCTCTTTAGAGTATTGGTATGTAGGTAGTGTTCCCATAAAAGTGATGTGGATACATGTTTAGTAAATATTACACACACTAACCCCCCCTGTTTCTCCAAGTTTTCATTCAAATTCAAGCATAAGGAAGACCTAGGGTCAGAGATTAAATCATCTCTACAAGGATCTTCATATATAATCAAGACTTGAAATTTCATAGGTGGAATAATATAGAGATAGTAAACAAAACCCAAAAAACTCAAATCTTTGTGACTAGTTTAGACAATAGTGGTAGGACTTGGACTATAGTCCCAAGCCTTGAAGTGTCATATTTTTAGCACTCATATCCTTTCATTGAATGAAAGCTAGATCCTAATTTGCAATAGTGTCCTTATCCTGCATAGCCATTATTAGATTCTATCTTAGTCATCTCAGTCTAATTTAAGATAAGATATATTTATCTTCATTTATTACTATTTTTATAAACCTTAAAAATATAAAATTAGTGGCTTAATTATTACAATATTATTTACTAATTTAATTGGCTCAGACCTTTAACTAAATTAAGAATAAAACACCAATATTCCCAAAACTATTAAGTCAATATGCCTTGTATATTCCTTCAAGAAAAAAATTTAAGATTGAAAATAATTATCCCAATATTATATATGAATCACATATTAACTCTAAAATCTATATATTTTACTCAAATCTACTCATGAAGGCTTTAGTGTCTATGACAAACCCTACTAATATGCCCCTATTTTTATCTGAGGGATGGATCTTACAATTCACTCATCTCAAAATAGAAACAAATATAAAGATAATTTCATGTATAATCATGTCAACATGTGGAGAGTATGTCATAAAAGTAATGTATATAAAATTAAGGCATGTATTTAACATATGGAATTTAGGGACATATACAGGTTATGTCTGTGTGTGTGTGTGTGTGTGTGTGTGTAAAGTATTAACTATCAATGAATAATACCACATAGTAAGGAAGTGAATTATATGAATCATGAAACAACAAATAAATGACAGGTGTGTGATATGGATCATGACACATGTAAACATGACAATCACATAGGTGAAGTAAGCTCAAACACATAATGTCACATAATATCATAGAATTTCACACATAATTCCAATGGGAAACATATAAGGGACATAAATATGTCGCTAAAAATCAAGGATAAAAATCCAAAAATAAGGGTCAAAATATGCCACAACAAAAAATTATAAAGAGACAAAAACAAATGGAATATATGATAAAACAAACAAGGCTAATAAGTCAAAAAAAATTAAAGGAACCACACATAATATACAATAATACTATTTTTATCATGGAAACTATAGAAAAAATCAAAGAATCATATTACAAGTGAAAACTAGTCTACATTATCCATATATGTCAATATCACATCATAATAAGTTGGCATATCCATGTATAAACGTGTAAAAAATCATTATTTAGTAAGGAATGTGTAAGAATTTTATGTATCTAAACATGGTAAAGAGATAATATAAATATATAACCTATAACAATGTAATATGTGGGAGTAGATGCCCAACATTGGTATGGCCTTTAGGTATATGTAAGGCCCAACATAAACATGTCCATGTATAATTTATATGTCCCACATCACACTCATATACCTATTTAAATGAATATGTTTATGAAAAATAACATAACATATACCAAATATGTGATAATTAGCATTTGAAAAATAATTTAATCTAGAAACTCATGTCATGCTCAAGTCCTAATTTTTTATTTTCTGAATACTTGTTTTTATTATTGATTTATTTTATTTTATTTTTTGTTGTATTTGAATATGTGCAAAGGTGGTAACCAATTATCCTATCAATTGGATATGCATGGGAGTTTATTGTATCATATGGTGCAAGGGTTATCTTCATAAACAAAATGTAATAAGTGTAGGTGTATCAAATTTTGAAAAGGAACAAGGTGTTGTAATGTAACCATCATCACCACTACTCATAGAATCATCTATATGATCAGTATCTCTAGAAGGACTAGGAATATTTGGAGTGTATATTATGTATTAATAGAATGCATAGGTGCCTATTTTCAATGTGGAACATGTTGACCATTTTTGGGACTAATATGGTATGTTATATAATAGATAAAATCCTATAGGATCTCGAATAACTTTTTGATGTGATAATAACAATGAAATTAGTTGCCTAAGATAATCAAATACTCTCCCTTATAATATATGGATAGGTCCTAAGTGGGTGTAATAACTACCTCTGAATAATGGTATTAAATAGTGATAACAACTACCTTTGCATAATTATCTTGAATGGGAGTAGTAACCAATTGTGTTGGTGGAAGGGGGAGGAAGAGATACCACTGAATGAAGAGGGTATTCATATCAAATATCTAAAACTATAACTACCTTATTGTAGTGTATATTCATGACAATTTGATGCATTATATACGGTACTTCATAAATATTTTGAATCGAAGGGTGTCCCAACAATATTACAAATACCCCATTACTTGGTGTTATCAATAATAAAGTAACCACTATGGAGAAGAATTCCTAAAATGGTAGCAAAATACATCCAAGGGTGTCATGTGTATGTCCATTAAACCCTTTGATGACTATTTTATAATATTGTATATCCTTTTATGTGTATCTAGGAGAGATGAGAAGTGTCATGGTGTAAAAATTATCACTTGAACCATTATAAACCATAACACAATATATGGGGTGGTCATTGATGTGAGCTTATATGAATAATGCATATAAATTTGATTCATCATTGAATGTAAACATAATTCATTGTGTAAATATACACGTAATTGTACCAATAATCTTTTCTATTTGATGACTATATGTCTTGGGATGAGGATACACATGATACGTATGATGTACATTATAATTATCCTTAACTTTTATTTCCTCTTGCTCTGGAAATGGGTCATTAAATATTTTCATCTAATAGTTCCCATTTTATTATGGTATGAAATACTCTATGGGTGTGCGCAATTCAATTATTTTTTCAGTTATAAGATCTTGTATCTTGTGTCATAACTTAAAACATAAATTTATAGAATGTATAACACATCAATGATAATCCCAATAAGCATTCTAATCATATCCACTATGAAAAGGTTTGCTTGTATCAACTACTAGTGGTGGAGGGAGAGGTAAATAATTTCACTCAAGTACCTTTTATACTAATTTATTGGGAGGTTGAGGTAAGCACAAAAAAATCATTTTCTATGGAGTAGGGAAGATAAGCCTATCTGTATGTTGTGATACTATGTTAATTTTAATCTTGGATTCATTATTATTCTCATTTGACTTGACCTTATAATTTGGATTGATTTAAAACTTGGAATTTTAATTAGTAGTATTATGAGTGTACTTAAGTGAATTCATGATCTCTCACTATATAACATAACTCATCACAATATTTTAATTTATTGAATAATATGGACTCATGTAGTGGTGCAAGAAATATTTTATTAAATATATATTGTAACCCATTATATACCATGGGATTGGTAATATTATCTATAATTGTCTTGTATCAAATTATGTATTCTCTAATTGGCTCATTGGAACTTCACTTAAGTTTGAAAATTTATGCATAAGATATTTTATCATCAATGTTGATAGAGAAATGTGATAGAAAGTTATCATATAGAGTGAGGAATGCACTAATTGACTAATTTGGAAGGTCATAGAACCATATTATATCATAATATTTAATAATTATTGTAAATAACTTGGTAAATAAATAATTATTGGCTGCGTAATCCAGTTATGTTGCATGGAAGGATATAAGGTGTTATTCAATATCACCTTTCCAATCATATAATAGGAGAATTGGAGATATAAACCTTAAAGGTAGGGGATAAGATATTATATTTATATCTAATTGATAGTAAGGTATCAAAATCTAATGGATGAATAGTTTGACATGTACATTTTTTAAACTACAAAACCTTTTCTTACAGAGCTAAAATATTTTTCTCAAGGGAATTTGCAGTAGGTGAGTTATATGATATAATATACATATTCATAAAATGATGGGAATATGTATCCTTGATAGGAATATGCATGTAAAATGTGGAAATCCTTGTGTTACCCCCACACCTTGGGTGTATATCACAAATTTAACTAGAGGTTTACATGTAGGAATAATATTAATAGTAAAGGGTTATTGTGCCTTGAATGTGGCAACCTTAGCTTTGTGATTAACTTTGGAACTTAGGATTAGATTTAAGACTCTATAAAAATCATGAGGGTTTTGGATGATAAAAGTTAAAAATTAAAATAATGTATGAAATTTTTGATTATTTACACTATTAAGGTCATAAGGGGTAATTCTATCTTGGTAAATTTGGTTATCTTGATTATATTAATTATCATGTTATAAATTAGGCATGTGAACATTATCATCCATTTGAATGTATTGATTGATAATTTTAGTATAGAAATAAGATGAATAAGAATGAATGTTAATTGTAATTTAATTATCCATTTTAGTTGTATTAATAAAAATATGCTTGTGTTCAATTTGAAAACCACTTAGCCTAGAACTTTTCCTTATACAAACAAAGGAATTAGCCTTCTTAGGTGGCATAAGATATAAACATGAAAGTAGGAAAATTTATAAGGCCAAAGGTGTTGGGGAGTTGTTAGTGATGTCATTTTGATGTCATATAGGTGTCTTAGTGAGTGGATGAAGTGCCTTGATAGTCTATTTGACAATGAAAAAGTGTGTAATGTGTTTGTTCTAGTATGCTTGAAGTATGATTGGTTACACTTCTATTTTGTCATGGTTAGATTTGTTCAAGGATGAGTATGGATAATTTATAATATTAAAAGGGTCCCTAAGATGTTGTATAATATTTGAGTGATTATGTGCATAAGTAGAATTCATCTAGCTGTTCATAATTTTCATATAGACACTTTATGTCTAGTGGTAGAAATTCTGAGTAGGTAATTTGATGACATCACCATTACCACATGTGGATAGTTCAAGAGGAAATGGTTACATGGGTTTTTTAATTATTGTTTTTATATCTTATATAATAAATATAATTTTATTCACCTAAGTGCATCAAAATATATACAAGTGCAAAGTTGGGATCCTAGGCATTTTGATAGTGTTTTCCCATACTTAGCCAAATTTGCAATATGGAAAGAAGAGCCAAGTAATAATTTTGATGGTGTCATATATCATACATGTGGATGTTTTAGGATAAGGTTATTATATGGGTTTGTTCATTTTTGTGCATAGTTTATTTGCACTAAACTTTAGATCATGAACTAAAGTGTGGTAAAAGTTATGTAGGAGCAAAGTTAGTCTCCCAAAAAAATTCTAAGCATAGTTGGCTATGTGATAGAAAATTTTGAGAAGGAATTTTAATGGAGATATATATCACATGTTTGAGAGTTCTAGGAGTAGATTTTTATATGGTTGGATTATCCTATATAAGTAAATCATATGGTCCAAATTTTAGATCATCTATCCAAGCATAGCAAAAGATATGACTGTGTAAACTTGGCTTTCCAGGAAAATAAGTAAGGTTACCATAGTCATATTTTCACAAGTTAAAGTTAAAAAAACATAAATGGTGTATGTTGATCCAAGATGTTAAGAAGTAGTGAGATGAGGACAAGTGCATGATGTTTAACACTAAGTAGAGATAAAGATTGAGCTTATTTTAAGGATTAGTGGTGAGAGGGTGATTATATAGATAGAGATCAATGGTGCATATTAAATTTAAGAGGTCAATGTGATAGTTGTTTAGAATTGTTAAAGATTGAGCTACATATAAAATATTGACAGAGTGTATTGAGTCAAAGTTTCCAAATTTCATGAGATGAGGTTAACTATAAGATGTTTAATGTTTGAGAATTGCATAAAAGTTCAAACAAGATCATCAGTGTGGATTTAATATAAACAATGAGGACATGAGATGTGAGATTTGTGTTTGAAGTTTAGCTATGACCATTGACATTTATATATTTGAATTTAACAAGGGAAAAAACTAGTGTCTAGTTTTTGAGTCGTATCTTTTGATCTAAAATGAGTTTGACCATGTAGTAAAAAGAAAAGTGGTAGAGAACTCTAAGTTTCATCTATAAATATGGATTTAAAGATATATAAGTGTGTACAAATAAATATTTCAAGATTAAAAGTTAACTATTTTTAATATATGTTCTATAAATGACTTGAGAAGGATATTCAAGATTGTGTTGATGTTGTTTAGATATTTATTGGTGAATTGGATATTGGGTAATGTCTTAGACTCCATGAAGATGATTTTTGTAAATTATGAAGGATTTTACAAAAATATGAACTATGAACAAAGGTTTAGATGAATATTGTGTGTTCATTCATGGTGACTGTGTGCACATAATGTTGATTGAGATTAAACATAAGAGTTAAATGATGACTATAATCATTTAGGGATGACTAAAGGGTCATATAGTGTGGACATATACATTTGGAAGTTATCTTATGTTCTTGATTTGTTTGATTATGTGATAAATGGGTGATTATGTCTCCATGAGACCTATAAGAGCCACAAGGTCCTTATTAAAAGGTGTATCTACTTAAGGGTGACCCATAGATGTTATGGCCAATCTATGAAGATTGTATTGAGATATGTATTGATGAGATAGTTACCTTAAGGGTTGAAGTATACATAATGGATAACTAAGGTAGTGATTATCATGTTTTCTCTATAAATAGTGGAATGAAATGTGTTGGTTTCTAAACTTTGAGAGAGAGACTTGGGAGAGATTTGAGAGAGGCTTGTGTGTGTGAATTGGGTAGAGAAGAATGGGTATAGTTCCTTGAGGATGAGCTTAAGATCATAATATATTAAGGACTATTTGTACGACTTTTAGGTCATAAATTTATTGATAGAATAGTGCTCTTTTAGATTGATTGTGAGTGAAGGTGAAGAGTCATAGGCAGAGGTCGATTATTAGGTGTTGTTTACATCAGTCCAAAGTTAGATGTGTTCATAGGTGTTATTGTGGTAGCTTAACATCTATGGTGGTTTAGAATCCTTATAAGGTGGAAACTTTCTAAAAATTTTGTTTTTATTGTAGCTTAGCTAGATAGGTTTTGAAGAACCTTATGGGATTATATTCTCACTAAATAAGGATTGTAGTTCCTTGATCAGTTGTATCTCATCTAAATTGGATCTTTTTATTATAGGACAATAGTCCAATTATAGGTTTCAATGGGTTTTCTTGCCCTAAGAGGGTTTCCCATGTATGCCATATGTTATACTATTGATCTTGCATTTTCTCTCTTGCTCATTACTATGAATTATATGTACGCTTCATAAATCTTTATGGTAACTGATTAAGTGTTTATAAGGATTGAAATTGATGTTAGATTACTCTGGGATCACTTATTCACCCCCTATTAGTGATTGTACCTCTAATAATTGGTATTAGAGTAGGTCCTTTCATAAAATCTTGATATCTTGAAGGTGATCCAAGGTACAATATGGGTAGTCATCAAGGAGGCTTCTCTACTAAGAAAAAATTGATGTTAAATAGATCTATTTATGCTTTTTGGAGTGAAAGGATGAGGAAATACATTATGTCCTTAGGGTTTGATGTATGGAAATATATTTTGGATGGTTATGTTATTCCTATTACTCCTCCATCTAGTGCTATAAACAAGAACTTGTTTGAGAACAATTCTAAATCAATGAATGTTATCACTTGTGGTCTTTTAGAGGTTGAATACACCAAGGTAATCCATTGTAAATATATTAAATAAATATGGGATAAAATATAGATAATTTTTTAAGGTGATTTAGAGGTCAAGATTTCTAATTTGTAGACTCACAGAAGGCAATTTGAAAGACTTAAGATGAAAGAAGAAGATTCTATGGCATCATTTCTATAGAGATTTGATGAGACTATGAACATCATCAAAGGTCTTGGAGAGAACATTGAAGAAGATAATATACTCCAAAATGTATTAATGTATCTTTCTCTCAAGTTTGATCCAAAAGTGTCTACTATATAATAGATTCATGATCTTACTCAATTGAATATGGATCAATTGCATGGCACCCTTACTATATATAAATAAGAGTAAATGATGATATACCACCAAAGAAGGAAGTAGCTTTCAAGACAAATATTAAGCCTAAGAAGAAGTTCCAAAGTAATAAATCCAAAGAGGATGACATATCTGATATTAATGAGGATGAACTAATTACTTTGATTACTAGGAAATTGAACATTAGCTCAAGGAAGTATAAGGATAAACTACCCTTAAAATGTTTCCACTATGGAGAGATAAGATATTTTGCTCATAAGTTGCCCTCATAAGCATGAAAATAATGATGATTAAGATCATATTGAAGTTCAAGATAAAGATAAGAATACTTACAAGAAGAAAGGATTTAGAAAGTATAACAACAAAAGGAAGTCCTTCAAGAACAAGAAGAGTCTCTACACCAAAGAATATTATAGTTCATCAGATGAGAGTGAAGACAATGACCTAGAATATGATCATGAAAATTATGGTCCTATTGAAGATGAATCCATGTTCATGGTTGAGGAAGGAAGTTGCTCACATCAGAAGGAGTCTACTTGGAGTGATTTAAAATATGATGAAGATGAGGTGGATTGTGAGACTGTATTGATGAATGTTCTTGAAGAACCAAAGATTGAGAAGAATATCAATAAGAAGATGAAATATAAACTCAAGGACTATGAGGAGAAATTTAGTGTGTTTAAGATAAGAATAAATTAAGACACCAAGGAGCTTGAAGATATGATCAAGTATCTCAATTGTCAATTGAAAATTATGTATACAAGCCTAAAAGATAAATAAGATGAATGTTCAAGGTATGTTTCTAAAAATGAGAATGTGAAATTTGAGTTAAAAAATACATATAGTAAGGTGAAGAAATTTGTGGGATTTTAAAAGAGCTCATGTGATCTTGACAATATTCTAAGTGGTCAAAATCATGCTAGTGATAGAACTAGTCTTAGATATGAAGAATAACAAAAGAATGTAACTCAAGACAAGATCAAGACTAATTTGAACCAAGATAGTCATAAGTTAAAAATAAATCAGATTAGACAACCAAATTCCATAAGGTATGCAAGATTCCATGGTTATTGTTACATATGTAATCAATCTGGTCATAAGGCTAGATAATGCAAGAGACCTATTATAAATGAGTTTACATGGAACTATGATGGGGTCATTAGTCAAAAGTTATGAATAGAGTTAAGTGATTTAATTATTATGGCATAACACACATTACAAGTTATTATTCAAATAAGGTATGGCAAGACACATTTATTACAAAATATATGGTGTGATATATTTATAAACATAAAGGTCACATTATTAGGTTCTACAAGCAAAGGTCTATAAGTCAATAGGTTTAATCATGATCCTAGAATGAAAGAAAGAAGGATTGTTAAAACATGAAATAAAAAGATGAAAAGTATGATTCATGATGAGACTATAGGTCCAAGTAATCTATTTGCTATGGTGGAGAATGCTTCAAAAGTTGAAGAGTGCCAAGGGCTCTCATTATATTTTCATGTTGAGAATGAAGAGATCCAGCTCAAAGATAAGATAGAGATACTAGTTAAGGATAATTATGAGTTATTTATGGATACAAGAGAACATCCTAATATTTCTAAGCATGTATCATGTAAATAACATCAATTGTATATGCCTAGTGATAAGCTTCCAAGCTACAAGGAAGATTCTTTAGATGAAAAGGTATGTCATAAATATGTGTTGTCAATCCAATCAAAGAATAAAAGGATAATGTTGTATTATATGAGGAATTTTTTTATCTTAATACAAATAATAATAATAAGAATAACTATAAGCAACATATGACCAAGGAGGAGAAGGAATATGAGGAGTTATGGGTAACTCCTAGTTTCACACCATGGTAGAGCATTGTGGTGTAGAGGATGTCTCTACCTATGATTCTTAAGACATATTTTTATTGTAAATAATAAATTTTATGTGCTCAAGATGATGATGCCAATCAGATAAGTTATTTGGTTAAGAGGTAACAACAAGTTCATGTGTTTGCTCTAGAGGTTTGTGAAGGAGATATTGTGCAGGATTAGAATGGGTGTTTGTAGATGGGATAATGAGTTTGATGTAATGTAAATAAGTGTTTTGTGCTTATAAATATATAACCATTTATTTTTTATGTGATCTAGGTGTTTTTGAGGTCTAAAGGTATGTTTGTGCAAATTAAATATTTTTGAGTGCTGTTAGTTTTCTCAATTTTTGGCTTAAGGGCAAGCAAGCCTAAAATGGGTTATAGGAATTCTATGTTCCCAAAGTTATGGTTAATCAATTTTTGGTCCAAAAGTGTGTGACGGGTGTCTCCAAGTGTGAAATAAGTTTTAGATGTGTACGTTGAGTAGAAGGAAGATTTTTTATCTTGTTGTTTTTAAGATTTTAGGGTTTTAGGTTATGCTAGAAAAGTAGTTTGCCTTATGATTTGAGGTCCAAATATTCTTAATAGGCTTATTAGGCCAAATGGTTTTTCAAATGAATCTTCATTGAGATTTTAATACTTATGTTTTATAAATTATTCTTGTTTTTATCAAAATAGAGGGTTAATTAGCTAGTAGGTTTGTGAAGGATGTATGTTGTAGAGGATGATCTTGGTGATGCAATTTAGTTTTATTGAGGGGGAATATGAGATTGATCTAGATATGAAGTTTCAAGTCTTGAAATTATCTAATAAAAATTATGGGCTCTACAAGGTTTAGGTAGGGCTATAAGGAGGCTAGATGGGCCTAGTTTGAAGAAGAGTGCTTTTTGATCAATTTTTCCAAAATATCAAGGTATATTTGTTTCAATGAGAGTTCTAAAGTTTGTTGAGATAATGTTTTCCTATTATTGAGTGGCATGAATTTTTGTTGGTGGTCCTTATGGTATCTTGAGAGAGAAGGCTAGTAAGCATGTATGTTGGTTCTTCATGGTGTGTGGGGATCTAAATATGCTCAAGATGTGAAATGGATCATAAATCTTAGGGGGAATCCATATTAGATGTTTCCTAGTGAGTTCCATCAAATTTTAGTTCTTTTATGTGTTATTTCTTTATTAGTTATAGTGTTTGGTTGAAGAAGTGTGTTGGTATGGAGTAAGAGGAAGTTGTCAAGACAAGTAGAAGTAGGCCTAAGGTAAGGGGGAGTTTGTATCATATTTTTAAAGTGATAATTTCATATTTGATGGTATTTTTAGGTATTTGTGTTTAGTTGGTGCCTAATTTGTCATTTTGTCAAAGGGGGAGAACATTCCTATTATGGAGTGCTTGAAGAGAGAGAAGGTAAGCTATATATTGCTATATATGATGGTTTTTGACATCAATGATAGAGGGTGATATTGTTAGATATTTTTCATTGATGTCATGGTGATTTCATGGAGGTGTCCTGGTGAGTGGATGAAGTACCTTGATAGTCTATGTGATGATGACAAAGTATACAATGTGCTTGTCTTAGTATGTTTGAAGTATGATTGGTTAATATTCTATTTTGTCATGGTTAGAGTTGTTCAAGGATGAGTATGGAGTATTAATCATTTGAAAAAGGTACCTAAGATGTTTTGTAAGATTTGAATTCTTGTGTTTATAAGTAGTTATCCATAATTTTAATCTAGATACTTTGGGTCCAGTGATAGAAAATATGAGTAGGCAATTTGATAACATCACCATTTCCATATGTGGATGTGTTAGTAGGAAAGGGCCACATGGGTTTATTTATTATTGTTGCCTAGTTATTATGTGATAAATATTAGGTCATGCACATAATAATGTCAAAAGATATGCAAGTTTAAGTTAAGCTCTTGGGCATTTTGATAGTGTTTTCCCATACTTAGCCAAATTTGTAATATGGAAAGAATAGCCAAGTAAGAATTTTTATGGTGGCATATCTCACACATGTGTAAATTTTAGGATAAGGTGATAATATGTGTTTGTTTATTTTTTTAAATAGTTGATTTTTTATAAATTTCAAATCATGCACCAAAGCATGGAAAAAGTTATGTAGGAATAAAGTTGGTCTCCCAAACAATTTCTAAGCATAATTGGCTTTGTGACATAAGATTTTGAGAATGAATATTAATGGTGATATATCTCACATGTGTGAGGTTTCCAATAAAATATTATTATCTAGTTGGATTCTCCTATGTAATGAGATCATGTGGTCCAAATTATAGATCATGCATTTGAACGTAGCAAAAGATATGAATGTGCAAAGTTGGCCCTCTAGGCAGATAAGTAAGGTTATCATACTTGGTCATATATTCACTACTTGAAGTTTGAGAAACATTTATAGTGCACATTTCTTGAAGATGTTAAGAATCAGTGAGATGAGGACAAGTACATAATGTTTAACATCGAGCAGAGATAAAGATAAAGATTCTTCCAAGGATCAATAGTGAGTAGGTGATCATACAAATATAGATCAGTGGTGTGTATTAAAGTTAAGAGGTTAAAGTGATATATATTTAGCATTTTTAAATATTTATCTATGTATAAAATATCAATGGATCATGTTGAGTCAAAGTTTCTAGATTGCATGAGATGATGTTAATTGTCAGATGTTTAACATTTGAGCATTGGTGCCTATACATTAAATTTTAAACAAGATCATTGGTGTGTAATTAATATAAGAAAAAATGACATGAGATACAAGATTTGTGTTTGAATTTTAACTACAACTATTGAATTTTAAATATTTGAATTTAATAAGGGAAAAACTAGTGTCAATTTTTTGAGTCATATCTTTCGATCCAGAATGAATTTGGCAATGCAGTAAAAAGAAAAGTGGTAGAAAACTCCAAAGCACATATGGAAATATGGATTTGAATATATAAAAGTGTGTATAGCCAAATATATTGATCTCCAAAGTTTATTATGTTTTCATATATGTTTTTCAAGTGACCCAAGAAGGATATTTAAGCTTATGTTAATGTTGTTTTGATATCTCTTGGTGAATTGGCTATTGGGGAGTGTTTTAAACTCTATGAGGATGCTCTATGTGTATTATGAAGGATTTTACAATCATATTAAGTATTAAAAAAGGTTTATATGGTGAATTTGTGTTCATTCATGATGATTATGTGCACATAATTTTGATTGAGCTTGAACAAAAGAGTGCAATGATGACTGTAATCATTTAAGGAGGACTAAGGGGTCATGTAGTGTGGACTTATACATTTTATAGTGGCCCTATGTTCATTTTTTGTTTGATTATGTTCTAAATGGGTGAATAGGTCTCCATGAGACCTATAAGTGCTACAAGGGCCTTATTAAAAGGTGTATCTACTTAAGGGTGACCCATAGATGTTATGGCTGATCTATGAAGATTGTATTAAGCTATGTCTCAATGAGATGTTTATTTTAAGGGTTAAGGCATGAATAATAGATGACCAAGGTAGTGGTTATCATGTTTACTCAAAAAATAGTGGAACTAAATGTGTCAGTTTCTATATTTCGAGAGAGATACTTCAGATAGATTTGAGAGAGGCTTCTATGTGTGAATTTAAGAGTGAAGGAGGGGTAAAGTGTCTTAAAGATGATTTGAAGAGAAAAATAGATTAAAGACTATTTGTATGACCTATAGAACATAATTTTATTGTCAAAATAGTTCTCTTGTAGATTGAGTGTGAGCAAAGTGAGGAGTGATAATCAAAGGTCCATCATCAGGTGTTGTAGACATCAGTCCAAAGGTGGATGTGTTCATAGGTGTTGTGGAATCTCAACATCTAAGGTGGTTTTAGCCTCCTTACAAGGTGAAAACTTTCTAAAAGTCTAGTTATTATTGTACCTCAGCTAGATAGGTGTTGAATCACCTTTATGGATTATGGTCTCACTAAATAGGGATTGTAGTTCGTTAATCAATTATAGCTTGTACAAATTAGACCTTGTTATTATATAACATAAGTCTAATTGTAGGTTCTAATGGGTTTTCTCTCCCAAGAGGATTTCCCACATATATCATGTGTTATGTGATTGATGTTGTATTGTCTCTCTTGCTCATTACTATGAATAATGTGTATGATTCATGAATGCTTTTAGTAATTGATTAAGTGTTTGTAAGGATTTAAATTGAAATTGTAGTATTTGGGCTCACTGATTCACCCCCCCCCCCTCTTAGTGATTATACCTCTAACAAAAGGATGAACTATACTTAGTGATAAATAGTGAAAAATCATATTTTCAAATTGGGATTGGAATGAAAACTTAAATTGTAAAATATAGGAAAAAGGAATGAAACCCTAAAGGAAACCTAGGTATTTCTAGTGTTTAAGCAATATAGAGGTTTACCAATATGTTTACCATATTTTTAGATTTGTTTGAATCCTAATTAGCTAAGATTGTAGAATTATTTCAGATTATTTTTTAGATATAGGTAAACAAATGGGTTTTAAAAGATCCCATA
>JARHVA010001895.1:1817500-1907500 GCA_037957365.1 Torreya grandis | reverse complement strand
AAAGCTTGAAAAAAATAGAAAACAAGTTATTTTATAAGTGTTTGCCAACTTGTATGGATCTATATGGTCAAGTCTATAAAAAGGGAGGTTAGAAACATAAGGAGGGTTCATGTTAGGTATCTCAGATAATTTTCACATACAAAATATTAACATAAATTCAAAAATTGTTTCCTTTTCTTCATTGAGCTCTTTAGTAGACTTGGACAACCAATCATGTTCTTGCTTAGTATAGATGGGAGAGAAGATGGTGACTTGAGATCCTGGATAGAGGAAGGGGGTTTAATGGCCTTCCAATATTAATAATTAGTTTACATATTTATCCCATATGATTTATGAATAAACTTTAAGAACTCAAGCAACTTTATTTACATTCTTCATCCATACAAGGTTATCTTTACAATGGTTTGAGTGTAGTTATGGTTTATTTGATGCAATCAATGTTTTTAGGTTTCTTCCAAGGATCCTAATAGTCAATATATACCATTCCCCACTACTGGTTCACATGTGTGGACCCTAAAGAGAAAGGAAACCTCTAGGTTGTCACATTTACAGGTTATAGGCATTGTCTCTTCATGTTGCATAGCCTTTAATGCATAAAAATAGAAGTGGATGATGTGTTAGGTTGTATGATGGGTTCTTGGAATCCATAAAAGTCTTCATTTTATATCCTAAATACTCATTTGATTCATCAATCTAAAAAATTCCTTAAGTCCTATTCTAAAGTGCATGTCATGTATGTAATTTGATCTCCTTATAAGTGGAAAATGGTGTCATTGTAGTGATTATGGAGAATCATCAAGTTAGGTTATAACATGCATTATATTTATATTATGGTCATACTATATATTATTATACTCATGTTCCTCACTAACCTATACTTATAACGACTCTCATGCTTAGCCCTATAAAGACAAGCCCTCACACCCCTAATTATAGTGGCTTATTATACAAATTATGTAAATGAAGGACTATTGGGAAGGGTCTTAATGAAATTAAGAATAATTTAGGATTCATAAGGACATATTAATAATTATAGGGATGAATGTATAAATTTAAAATATATAACAACATCAACCTATCCTAGATGATAAGCTCAGTCAAAACTACCACTGAGTACACACAAGATTGTGCTTATAGAGTAGGGAGAACAATGAAAGTGTGATGAAAATGAGGAGGTTTATAAGATTAAAAGGATTCATGAGAGGTCATAATAAAATTTTTTTCACCCATGTAAATAATATAACATCAAATTCCACCTCTCAATTGAAGCACGCATAGTCAAAAGGCTTAGAACCAACTCCTGGAAACTTGAATTTAGAAATAGGGAATGTTGAGCATAGAAGCCCATTTTAAGGAACCTTAAAGGTTTACAAGGTGAAAATGGGTTATAAATCCATGACATAAATTATAAATATGTTAATGATAAATAATTTTCCATGAAGAAGAGACTAACCACACTCACTCAGCCAAGATGCGAAATGTTACCTATAGGCAGAGTCATGAAGATCAAAGTGACTAAGTTTAGAATAGTTTGAAAATCATTAAAATTATATGAGGATAATAAATATATGTTTCCAAATATAAAATTACTTTAATTTATATAAAATTAAAGGAACCCACACTTACACATAGTCAAGACACCAAAGTATCACCTATAGGTAGGGTCATATAAGAAAGTAAGAGTATAAGGAACCCTGCATAGAGGCGAATTGCTTAGAGAGTGAAAATAGGTGCCTAAGACTTTTTATCTTAAATATATTAATTTAAATTCATTTATATGATACTTTTAGATTAAAAAGAGGGTTTAATAGCCTAATTATTCCTATTAATCCTAAAACTAACTTCCCAGGCCTGTTCATAAAAAAATGAAGGTATATGTAGGTTTGTAAATTGTTAGAGGTATGTAAAGATCAAAAAGTGAAGTGATAAATATTTAAAAAGGGTTGAAATTATTATTAAAACCTCAAGTTAATAATATAAGGATTTAAACCAAGTCATTAGAATTTTACAGGCCTAATTACCCATAAACCTTAGGTAAGAACATGAGAGGTATATAGGAAGTAGAATCCATGGGGGCATAATCCCAAAGGTTTTAATATGATATAAAGTCATTTCACATGACTTTTAAAATCAATTAGAAATATAAAAAAATGTCACAAATCCTACTATAGGTCTCTAACTTCAATTTGTTTAAACACTTAGCATTAATAGTGATGAACATGGTAGGATTACATGAGAAAGGGAGAGAGATAGTCATATGGGTAGATGAGGGAAAGTGAAATGGTTGAAAATATATTTGGAAAATGGAGATATGGTGACATTTAGGTCACCAATTCAACTATAGTTAACTTGAGGTTTTCAAACTCAGACCAATCTTGTAAGACCTAAAGCCCTCCTTGAACCTTCAAGACCCCATATCCATTTTAGTGACAAACGCATACCCACAAAATTATATTTAATGACATAATAAGAAATATTATGATGTTTAAATTCCTAAATAATATTATTAAGATATAGGAAGGTAGGGAAGTGTCAAAATTTATCCCAATACCTCTCTCAAACTATGTTATCATAGTCTACCATGTTAATTTTCCAACTCCAATGCTCATATCTTAAATGGTAGGATGACTCTAACCCAATTACATTATTTAGATTTTTCAACACCCATGCACTCAATGTCAATGGAGGAAATAGTGGGATCTAGGATTCCCACACTATGAACAATCACTAACACTACAACCCACCCATAATTCTTAGCAAGGGATAAAGTTATACCAACTTTGACTCAGTAATCCCCATATAATGTGCATGGTAAAAATAGTAGTTTAGGATTTTTATAGGGTTATATGGGCTCAACATCCATGGCCATAATTTTTGGGTTTGAGGCCTGTACTCTATGAACCTTTCTTAAGATGGTAGGCCACTAAAACCTTGAATAAACCCTAATAGAGACATAATTCAAGAAAAATTGAATAATTTACACTCAAATTCCTTATATTTTATTTGTAAACATATTAATCTCATAGTACACTCTGAGAGGTCCTATTCAAAATATTGGTTAGATGGACACATGTATAAATTCATCACAAACTATGCTTTTATAGGGTTTTGGGTAGAAAATAGAGTTATTGACATTTTTAATAGTTAAATATAATTTATGAAAGTATTATGAAGTATAATTCACATTTAGAAACTAAAATCCACTCTCAATTAATCTTGAAAATACTTCTATAGGCCTGCACCAAATAGGTTATCAAAAAAAGCTAGTAAAAGGTGACCTAGTCACCTAGATGTGCAAATTCATAGTGTATACTACTAGGAAAATACATATAATTATGTAACATGTTAATTAATATATAATTAATTCTCATTTACATATTTTAAAGGTTATGTTTAGGTTTCATGACCGCCTAGCAATAAGCACTAGGTGACTAGGCCTAATTGCCTAGTACGCATGTTTTGGCAATAAGAGAGGATGTTTGTTGGCATGAAGAGATAATAAGGGATTTAATTTAGGTCCTAAAATTAATTTAAAAACCTCATGAAGGTGACTAATCACACTTATCATAGTCATTAAGGAGGATTGGTGTAGATTCTTAAGCCTAGTCAACATGCACAAAGGGAAGGAGTCTACTTAATGATCTATGAAGGCTAATTATAGTATAATTCACCTTTGTAACTATCATGAGGATATTAAATTGACCAATTTTGTGTAAAAATTATCTTCATGGTGTCAACAAAATCTTAATTAGCCTCCATCAGTCCATCTCTATGCCAAAAGGCTCATTAAAGGACATCCACTAGCCAAAGTAATACATGGGAGAGTTGAAGGAGGTGTAAATGATCTTAATGTAGATTGTAAATATTTTATAGAGTGAATTAAGGTAATAATTACCCATTATACACACTTCCATTCTAATATTCCCTTCTCTCACCTCCTCTTTTTATATAAATTGAGGCTAGAATACCATTATAATCATCCCTCAGCTCAGTATGAGGGAACTTTCCCAAGATTTGTATCTTGTAGACCTATTTAACTTATAAAGGAATATTTTAATCTTCTATATTACTATTTTAGTGTTTTTGTGCTTGTTTTATTTACATAAATGACATGTTTCTATCCCTTTGTAGGTCCTTGCCTTACCTAGTTGTTAGTACAATTTTCTATGTAGGCCACATAGTGTGTGAAGGTGTTAGTGGCTAAGTTTAGAGTGCAAGTTTAACTAGTAAGTGTATTAAATCAGACCTTCCATTCATTACCCACATGTTTTGATCATATATTAAATCCTCTATGTGAAACACTAACAATTAGAAGCCTTGGACAGAGTGGTTTAGTTCATGTATTATTCATTAGTGTTGTTTAAGTTCAAATTGAGTGGATAAAGCATATTGGTGCATCACCTCCTTTTAAGTTAGGTCTCAATTTCATGTATTTATCTATCCATTTTAAGCTAATAAGTTATTAGGTTTAGTATTTGATCCATAATTTATGTACTAGGGGATCTAGCCCCATAAACTAGAGGTTTAGCCCATCTATAGGTCACGCATGGCCTTGGGCTAATCCTGTATTACTCCAAACTTGGAGAGGTATTAATAATCATTTCCTAAGGGTGTAGTTTTGTTATTTAATTATTCTATAATGTTTTGTGGGATTTGATTCAATAGGCTTGGATCACATTCCTTCATCATTTGGTGATCTCAAGAAGTTACAAGCATTAACTAAGTAAATTTGTAGTCAATATTTCATGCTAAGAGGCATCATAAGGTCTTCGTCTTAGGGTAGGGAAAATTTTGTTAATATTTCACATTTATTTTCCATTATCCTTATAATGTATAATGGCTAGATATAAAAGATATTTATATCTTACATAGCCTTATCAGTCTTACTATGACCCATTCCAACCCTATGTTCCTTGTCACCAACAACATGTTGACCCTTATAAGTCTTATGTTGAACCTCTTAAACCCAATTATTTGTTATATATTACATTACCCACCCTAAATAAACCTCCTTAGAACCCCACCTATCCTCATGATCAATATTGGAAAGATCATAATGATCCTAGTTAGCATGGCCATATTCTAAATCAATCCCTCTTAGGACATATATAAAATCTCATGGGTTATGATAAATACATGGTTGGGATTAATAAAAAAATGTGTATGTCCAAGAGGTCCTTAAAAACCTAATTATGAATTTGAGTAACTCATTTCAATAATTCAAGAGAGAATGGGCATCTATTATGAGGGAGAATTAGTCAAGGCAAAATAGTGACATGTTATATGTAGGTGGTCTAATTTCAAGCATAGAGGAGAGACTGGAGGTTCATGAGGAGAAGTATATCTAAATTCTTCAACCTCATGTATCCTCCTATATTTCATATCAACCCTATTTTGATCAACCCACCCCTCCTCAAAATATTGGGTCATATGAGTGTCAAAATCTTCCAAGTTCCCCATAGGCTCCTCAATCCTTTGCTATTTGGAAGTATATCCAATAAATTATGAAAAATAAGGAAGAAGCATGTGTTGAAAGAACTATATGTTATAATTGGTACGTCAAGTCCATTCCTAATTATCTTGATGGAATTGGTGATCAAATCATATTTGACTTTGAATCTCACCTAGATAGATAAGTTAAACTTTCAAATTAACATGTATCTTAGTCAATGGTAGTAGCCAGAGAAATAAAATATTAGGATAAGGTGCCTTTATTCATTCCCCAATTTGCAACACATATAATATAATAATATTTTAAATACAAGGTTCCAACTTGGAGAAAAGTAGTGGAGTCATGGGGAAAGGAAGATAAGTCAAGCTTGCACCAAGATGTTGAATCTAAAAAGGAATCTAAAACCATTCAATCCCAATCCCTCCCTCCTAAAGAGTCCAAATCATTACCATAATGGAGGTCAATTAAAGAGAATATATATAAGTATAATGAGGTTTTTCTTGTCAAAATTTAGTATCTTAATTAGAATAATGAAACATTTATGACATAACTAAATTTTACCTCTCTTATATAGTTCTTTCAAGGACATTCCATTCCACTTTTTAAAAAAAGAGCCTGTCCTTGAGGAGGCAAGTGAATAAACTCAAATTGTGGTGGTAGTTAATGAAGGTGATTTAAATAAACTTAAGGAAGGGATTGCCATTATGACACTTTTTAGTGAAGATAGGTAAAAATACATCTTCAATAATGTAAGATATGGTGAACTTAAGAGCTAAATGATCTCCAAGAAGAATGCATATCTATTGACCAAGAAGAACATGACCTTGAAGATCTCCTTGATGACATGGTAATTTATATCTTTCACAAAAGTCTTGAAGAGTGTGAAAGTGTAATATTTATCTAATTTTTATAAGTTTCAAAACAAGAATACAACCCTTAATAAGTTTCAAGTGGCCAATAAAGATAAATACCAGCTTATGAGGTTGAATAAGAAAGTGACATTGGTGTCATGAAATTTGATCAAACTATTGTGATGGATAGAGGAGATTCTAATGGTGTATTAGAAGAGGTATAAAGTTTATTAGATATCCATTAGCATGGGAAAGAAGTTATAGTTTCTAATTCCTTCTCAAGTTATGTAATGCATACTTCTACATCAACTCTTATGAAGGAAGAAAGCCTAATCAAACTAGAACAATGTGAAGATAAAAAAAATGCTTTTTTGAAATCATAGGATCAAGTTATTCTATCCTTGAATCATATCATTCCCATTTATATTGAAGAATATAATATTACCAAATAATAAGGTATCTTTCCAACTATGCCATCCTAAGAGGCTGTCTCATGTGAATATGACTTATTTGATGTCTTAAAATAAGGATATCAACCCCTCATCCCAGTTTTAGATGTCCTTTAACTCTTGAATAATGGAAATAAAATTTTTTGCCCTCAATATTTCATGAAAAAAATATATCTCTCTCTTATAAGTCAACCTTTCAAGCATGCCATAATATCTACCTCAAATTATTTAGCTTGATCAAGAGAAGGCCCATAACTGAGGCAAAAATAAGATTATTCATGTAGAATAGGCAAGTTTAGGATGAATATGACTAGGTGTTGGATTCACATAGCCAACCTATACACTTGAGAATGGATCAAGGAGATCTAATTACTATTATATGAGGCCATGATCATGATAACATCTCTAGATACAAGTAGAAGTTCTCATTTAATGAGCAAAAACTAATTGGACTCTAGTCCATACATGATAATCTAACTTCATGGTGCCATGGAGATTTAAGAATATTCCCATATGATCCTAAAGGGGAAAGGATTTACGTTCAAGTTAGTTATTTTTAATAGGTTTCTTTCTTGTTTCCAATAAGTGTGTCATCACAAGTCTAGTGTGTAGCTACCTTAGTTAATTTGTTATCCTCCCTAATTACTTCCTTAGATGTTTAGTTGTTACTTTCTTATTATGTGTCTTGTGTTTCCTTTGTTTCTAAATGTGTGTTGTGATTTTTTATAGTCCTTAATGTCTACAATTTATTATGAATAAATTTTCATCTTATTAAAATAATCCTCTCAGTTTAATTATGACTATTATGCAAGAAAATTTGGGTCTCCTTGACTAACAAGCTAGTGAACCCTTGTTAGTCACCAAAGATGTTGATAATTTGGCCTCCTAAGACAAATTACAACCCCTATAACCAAAAAATTTCTTGTGACACCCACTGAAGTTTGTACATGGTGATATACATGCATTGTGATGTCTTCCGTAGTCTCTTTTATAAGGATTATTAGCATTTTTTGAGGTGTCATGGTATGGGCTAGACACTACTTGAGATATCCACTTATCATAACCTATTTTGATTATTTATATGGTGTAATATGTTGTCATGATGTTACTTTGGTTAGTGGAGAGGTGTCAAAGGTATTTTGAAGCATAGAAAATGGCCTAAACATTATTTGATGAAGTTAAGGTTTCTTAGTAATGGTTAAAGTAAATTGGAGAGTTTAAGGTTTCTAGTTCTGATTATATTTAGGCATATTATAATCCATTTATTAATGAGATACTATATTATCATTATATATGGATTACTAATACTTGTTCAAGTTATAATATGAATTCTAAAAATCCATCCAATGTTTCCTCCTTAGTCTACTCATTCAAATAGGTTTCATTCTTTAACTAGCCTTCAAAGTCATCAAATAAACCTTCAAACATCTCATATGTGTCAAATTGCATTGAAAAACATTATAAAAGGTTAAATTTTATATGTCATATTATATTATGTGTTCTTAAAAAGGTTTCATTTCCATCTTATTGTCATGACAATGTGTTCATTTGCATAAAGGTTCTCCTTTTAGAAACCAAACCCATTATTTATTCACCAAATGAGCCCCACAAATGAAAATGTGACTTCTAAAATTCCTTATACATATCATATGTTTTTAAATATTGTTTGAAATATATTTTCTCTCCTCTCATCTTCCAATGACATTTCAAGATCTGAAACTTGAAAAAATGTAGAAAATAAGCTCTTTTGTAGGTGTTTGTAGGCTTGTATAGATATGTAAAATCATGTCCATATAGAGGGAGGTAAAAAAATTCAATAAGATTCATGTTAGTTATCTCAAATAAGTTTCACATCCAAAATATACAAAAAAAATCAAAAACTATTTCCATTTCTCCATTGACCTCTTTGGCAGCCTTGGACAACCAATCAGGTTCTTGCTTAGTACAGACATGAGATATAAGATGGTGACTTGAGATATTGGTAATTGTAAGGGGGTATAATGGACTTATAATCCTATTCATTTGTTTCTATATTCATCACCTATGATTTATGAAAAAATGGTAAGAGCTCAAGAAATCATATTTGCATTCTTCATCCACACAAGGTTATCTTTACTATGGTTTCAATGAAGTTATCATTTATTTGATTTAATAAGTGTTTTTATGTGTTATAAAAGGGTCCATAAAGTCCATATCTATCATCTCCCACTATTTTTTCACATGTGTGATCCCTAAAGATCAAGGAAACCTCTAGGTAATCACATTTAGAGGTTACAAGTAATGTCTCTTCATGTTGTAGATCCTTCAATGCATAAAAATGGGAGTGGATGATGTTAAATTATGGGTTTTAAAATCCATATAAGTCTTATTTGTCTATTATAAATACTCATTATGAGTAATCAGGACAAATAAATCCTTTAAGTCATTTTATAAGGTGACTATCATGTATGTCATGTAATCTCCTTTGAAGTGGAATAGGGTATCATTGTAGTGACTATGAAGAATCATCAAGTTAGTTTAAAATATGAATTATATTCATATTAAGGTCACACTCTATAATTTTATTCTCATTCTCCTCACTACCCTATACTCAAAACCACTCTCATCCTTATCCCTAGAAAGACAAGCCCTCATACCCCTAACTATAGTCGGCCTATTATGCAAACTAAGAAAATTAAGGATTATTTGGAAAGGTTATTTAGTACATTTAGGAGCCTTAATGATTCATAAAGACATATGAATAAGTATGGGGATGAAAAGAGTAGATTTAGACATAGACCAACACCATCAACCCACCTTAGAGGACAAGCTCAGTCAAAACCCCCATCAAGTACACACAAGACTATGATTCTAGATTAGGGTAACACTAAAAGTGTGATGAGAAAAAGGAGGTTTATAAGGTTAAACTGTTTAGTGATAGGTAATCAATGTGTTGGTGGCACCCATGGAAATAATAGAACATCAAATTCTAGTTTTCAAATGAAGCACTCATAGTCAAAAGGCCTAAAACCACCACATGTATTATTTTATGTAGAAGCCCATTTAAAGGTGTCTTGAAGGTGTATGAGGTGAAAATGGGTTTAAAATCCATGACATAAATTATAAATGTGTGAATGATAAAGAATTTTCTATGATGAAGATACTAACCATGATCACTCAGCCAAGATGTCAATTATTACCTATAGGTTGAGTCATGAATATCAAGGTGATTGGGTTTAGAATGTTTATAAAATCCTCAAAAGTATATGAGGATGATAAAACTATGTTTACAAATATCAAAATGACTTCAAGTTTTAAAAAATAAAAGGAACCCACACTTAGGTTTGAAAATTGTTGGAGGTTTTAAAAAATGATAAATGGAAGTGATAAATATGTATCAAGGGTTTATAGGATAATTGTAACCTCAAGTTAATAAGATAAGGCACTAAACTAAGTCATTAGGGATACACATGCCTAATTACCCATAAACCCTAGGTAAGAACATGAGAGTTATATAGGTATAAAAATCCATGAGTTATAAACCCAAAGGTGTTACTAGGATATAAAATCATGTCACATGATTTTAAAAATCCATCAATAGTAGAAAAGAAGAACACAAGTCCTACTCTAGGTCTCTAACTCCAACTAGGTCAAACACTTGACATGAATAATGATTAATATGGGTGAATTACATGATAAATGGATAGATATAGTGGTCTAGTTAGATGAGGGAAAGTGCAAGGGTTGAAAATAGATGGGAAAAGGGAGATATGGTGAAAATAAGGTCACCAATTCACCTACAGGTAACTTGAGGTTTTGAAACTTAGACTAAGCTCGTAAGGCCTAAATCCCTCCTTGAACCTTCAAGACCCCATCTCCATTTTGGTGACAAAATTAGACCCCCCCAAAGAATATTTAAGGTCATGAGAAGAAATATGAGTATGTTTTAGGTACTAAATAATATGTTTTGGATAGAGGAAGGCAAGGAAGTGTCAAACTTAGTCTTTAGACCTCTCTAGAACTATACTATTCCAATTTGCCTTATCTAGTTACCAAATCCAATTTTCATATCTTACATGTAAATATGGATCAGACCCAATTCTCTTAGGAAGATTCATAAACCCTTATTCACTCAATGTTCATGGAGGAAAGAGTGGCATTTAGGAGCCCAACTCTATGAATAATCACTAACAATTTAACCCACCCAAAATACTTAGAAAGGGATTGATGTCTACCAAATTTCACTTAGTATTCACCATAAAAAAATAATGGGAAAAATATTAGTTTATGGGTTTTATAGGGGTCTAGGGGCTCAACATCCATGGCCATAAGTTTTGGGTTTAAGGCTTGTAATCTATGAACCATCATTAATATGGTAGGCCACTAAAACCCTGCATAGACCCTAATAGAGACCCAATTAAATAAAAATTGAATAATTTTCACTAAAATTCCTTTTATTGTCTTTTAAAACACTTGAATCTCATAGTACACTCAAAGTATGTCCTATTCAGTCCATTGGTTTTTTTAACACATACAAATTCATCAAAAAGTATACTTTTGTAATGATTTGGGGATAAATAGAGTTATTGACATATTTAATAGTTTTAGATAATTTATGAAGGTAGTATGAATAATATTTAACCCTTTAAAACTACATGTTAGTCTCAATTCATATTGTAAATATTTCTACAAGTCTGCACCAAATAGGCAATCTAAAAAAGCTAGTAAAAGGTGACCTAATCACCTAGATGGGGAAAATTATAGGTGTATACTATTGGGAAATCACATATCATGATGTAAATATTAATTAATATATAATTAATTCTCATTTACCTATTCTAAATGTTATATTCAGGGTTCATGACCACCTAAGCAACAAGCACTAGGTGACTAGGCCTAATTGCCTATTAGGCCTATTTTGGAAACAAGAAAAGATGTTGGTTGGCATGATGAAATGATAAAGGAGTAAATAAAAGTAATAAAATTAATTTAATATAATTTAATTTAATAATTCACACTTATCATATCCATTATGGAGGATTTGGATAGTTTCTTAATCCTAGTCAACATGCATAAGGGGAATGAGGTTACTTAATGATCCATAAATTATAATTAAAGTATAATGCACCTTTATAAATATTATGAGGAGATTAAATTTACCAATTTTACATAAAAATTATCTTCATAGGGTCAAATAATGTTTAATTATCTTCCATTACTCCATCTCTATGCCAAAAGGCTCATTAAAGGGCATCCCTTAGCCAAGTAATGCATGGGAGAGTTGAAGGAGTTGTAACTAATCTTCATGCAGATTGTAACTATTTTTTGGAATGAATAAAGGTAATCACAACCCATTTACCAAACTTACATGTAAATATTCCCTTATCTTAGCTCCTCTTATTTTATAATTTGAGGCTATAATTCCATTGTAATCATCCCTCATCTGGATATGAGGAAACTCTGCCTAGATTTATATCATGTAGACCTCTTAAACTAATAAAAGATTTTTTTAAGATTATATAGTACTATTTTATTGTGTTTATGTTTTTTTAAATTTTAATAACCCTTTTTATTTTCTTTCTTCACCTATTTGATAGTACATAGTTCTTTGCAGGTCACATAGTGTGTGAAAGTGTTAGTGGTTGAGCTTAGAGTGGAAGTTTGAATGGAAAGTGTCTTGAATAACAAATTACCTTCACTAACCTCATGTTTTTATCATCTATTATAACCTCTATGTGAAAAAATAATGATTATAATCTTTCGAGAGAGTGGTTTAGTTCATGTATCATTCATTTGTGTTGTTTAAGGTCAAATAGAGTGGATAAAGCATATTGGTGCATCACCTCCATTTCTATTAGGTTTCAATTTCATGCATGTCTCTATCCCTTTTCACTCACAAGTTAGTAGGTTTATTATTTTATCCTTAATTGATGCACTAGAGGACCTAACCCCATAAACTAGAGGTTTATCCCATCCATAGGTCACCCATGGCCTTGGGCTAATCCCATGTTACTTTAAACTTGGAGACGTATGGACAATCTTTTCTTAAGGGTGAAATTTGGTGAGTTAAAAATTTTGACATGACTGGTGGGAATATATTAAATAATATTTGATCATAGTCCATCATCATTTGGTGATATCAAGCATCTAAAAGCATTAAATAAGTAAATTTATAGTCAAGATTTCATGATAAGAGGCATCATAAGGTCTTCATCTCAGGGTAAGGATAGTTTGTTGTTAATAGTTCACATTGATTTTCAGTATCCTCATAATTTATAATGGAGAGATATGAAATAGATGTATATTCCTATTAGTCTTAGTTTGACCCATACTAGCCCTATGTTCCTTATTAATAATAACATGTTGACCCTTAACAATCTTATGTTGAACCTACTCAAATTGATTATCAGTTATAAATGTCACTCCCCAACCTAATTACACCTCATTGGAATCCCAAATATCCTCTTGATAATTATTGGAATGATCATAAAACTCATAGGCATCATGACCATGTTCCTAATCAAACCCTTTTAGGCCTTAAACAAACTCTCATAGGTCATGAAAAATACATGATTGGGATTTATACGTAAAGGGGGTATGGCCAAGAGGTCCCTATCCACATAAAAATGAATGTGAGGAACTCATTATAGAAAATAAAGAGATTATGTACATCAATTATGAGGGATAAATAGTCAATGCCAACTAGTGATGTGTTAGATGTAGGTGGTATGATTTAAAGCATAAAGGAGAGATTAGTGGTTTAAGAGGGGAAACAAATCCAAATTAATCTTCCTCATGTATCATAATCCATTAAATTTTTTTAAGTATCACTAATAAGTGGTGGGGGTGAATCATTTTCCTTAAAATGGTCCTTCAATTTCACTTAACATCCATGAAGGATTCATTCACATACATACATAAGTATCTATGAAAGGAAACAAGTTAAGAACATAAGATATATGTTAGAAACCATCTTGGGGGATAAAAACCACTGATTAATATCTTGTAATATAGTCCAATAAGTAATGAATCACACTTTAAGTGAGGTAATAACCCCACAAGGAGCACTAACCCTTACTAGTCAATCACCAAATCAATTAATCCTTTAACAAGCACCCATGTGTAAGGAGGATCTAACCCCCTAGGTAAATTAGAACAAACTTAGATAAATTTAATATTTTATCACCATATAAAACATATTTTTCACTCAAATAAATATTACCTCTTTCTTTTTTTCTTCTCACTCTTCTCATCTTTCTGAAATAGCCTATTAGGCCTTCTCACTCAACTAGCCCTTTCCTTGGTAGAATAGGTTAAATGATCTTACTCAAAACCTATATAAACATAGTTATATATTCATAAAAAAATTCCTCTTTTATTATCCTAAATACATATATTTGGTTTCCAAAACTCTATATCATTCAATCTAGTCCTCAATATTCTAACTAGTCAAATTAGGCCTATTAGGCCTTGTCTTTTTACTTGACTCTTGCTCTTACCCATGTTGGTCAGAAAATAACCTCAACATAATTGTATAACCCTTTAAATATATCAATACAAAAATTTTAAATGTCAAAAAACCACCACATATGTCATTCATTACCCTTACGGTCTAAATACCACCATTAGGCCTAATAGAGACCTAAGGCAATTAGGCCTTCTCTAAGCACATGTTTCACTTAGACCTATTTTGAAAAAAATTATCATAAAAAAATGGATGAAAATATTAAAAAATATTTTAAATATAATCCTAATAATCTCACCTTTTGTCCCCACCACCATTTGGATCATTTCACTCCTTGAACCACCTAATTAGGTCTACTCACCATTAGGCCATCTTACTGCTAGAAAGTTTGTATTGAAAATATGAATCATATACTAAAATTTTCCACATAAAAATAATAAAAAATAAATATAATATATATTACCAATGTTTCCACATCAAGTTCATTATAATTCATCAAACAGGGCAAAATATCTCTAACTGATCAAATTCATATGCTCACTCAAAATTGTACACAGGCCTCAAAAACCCATTCAAGAACCTTTAGCTTTTCACACCTTCATAGGATTTTATCATTAATATAAATGTGTTAAAATTAACCTAATATAAATATATAAAAAATTAATTTGCATTTTATTCTTCAAAACTATGCAAAATCACTCAGGAACAACATTCTCACTCACACATAAAAAATTGCATGTAACATCAAAAACACAATCAAGAAGATCACGTTTTAAAAATCCTATGGGAACAATTTTATGATATTAAAATGGATTTAAATGGAAAAAAAAATTATTATATAATATTTGAAAATATATATTACAAGGTTTAATATCCTTATTGGTCTTATAGGCCAATCTCACATCTTCACCCTACACAAGCTTCATTGTGTTAGACATATCACTTTGAGAAAAAAAATTATCAAGTTTGTGTGAATCACAAAAAATTAAAAATAAATATGATATGAGGTATAAGTATTTAATAATTACCTCATTCATTTATATCCATCCCTAATTCTCTAAAACCAATCCCTAATCTCTTTCTCATTATTGCCTAGTTTTTTCACTACCTTGCTTTTTAGGATTTTTAGTTATAGGCTAACTTCCATGACTATTTTAAAAAAAATTAGGTATGAAACATACTAAAAATATTTAATTAACATAAAAAATAATTCTTACATATCATCCTCCATCCATTTTCATGCTTTGACTTGGTCAACCCTGCCTATTACATCAAAATTTTGAGAAATAAGGGGTTTCCTATATATTTTACTCACTCTTATGAAAAATCAAAACCACCTAGATGAAATTTAAAGAGTAATTTACATGTTATAAACATAAAAATAGTTTAAAAAACCATTCTAATCCATAACCAATAAGATATTTCCTATTAATTCATTATGAGGGTTTTATGAGGGTTTTGACTAGTTTCCCTTCTTAACAATCATTCATAAATGAGTGCCCCTCAAATACAAAACCAATAAAAATAAAATAAATATAGGTACCTTACCCAAATTCCATGAAATTATCATGATCTCATGCAAATTTAAAACATGATAATGAGCATAATAAATTCTTTCTCGTGTCTACAACACTCCATTTTGTGCACACTAAAACAACATATCATAAATTTTCATGCTTTATCATTTAGGATATGACCTCAAACTTGTTAAACACACTTAATAAAACATATCATACCTATATAAATTATCTCAAGAGTTTATTTACCTTGGGAAATGAATTTGACCCTTCATTAAGCCACATTAGATCTCTTTGCACACTATGACTTGAACTACTAGTCTTTTTTAGACCATGATCACACCTTAAAACCACTTTCAATACTCACAATACCTCATCCATGTGTAAAATTAACTCATACCATGCTCACACACTACCAAAATTATTCACACAAGTCTCATATTTCTTAACTCATCATATTTACCAAGTTTGTGCTTACTTGTTAGGTCTCTTCATGCAAGAATTAAGATTCAAAATTGACCTTTGAACTCATCTGAAGGATTATTTGACTTTTTCTCATGTTTACATAGATTTATGCACTTTATCATGAATTTACTAACATAAATCACCAAGCCTCACTATGATTCATTCTTACACCTTCTTTTAGGGGTAGATTAGGCTTCTTAAGACATATAATACACAATAGTAGCTTACCTTGTACCATAATATTGACTTTAATATGCCATTAACCTCAAAAATATTACCAAGTTGCCTTAAAATTATATCTCATTAGATAAATAATAGGTTTCCTTCATAATTTATCTTATCATGAGACTTCTTTAGCACATATCATTTCATCATGCATGGCCTCAACTCTAAACTTGAAATAATTGACATCTGTCATGACTTTGACATCAATGAAAATAATAATTCTTCAAAACTAATAGCGAGAACATACCTCAATAATATCTCCCTCTGTCATTGATGGAAACATTTCCACAAAACTTATGACTAGTAGCAACTCCCCAAGATGGATATTATTCAATACTTTATCTCTCTCAAACAAAAGCTTTCTCCCCCTTTGACATTAATGACAAAGGGACATCTTCTTGGAAGTTATCTGATCCTTGGACTTGAAACAACATATATTTTTATCTTCAACCAACTTAACCTAAATCAATATTTCATAACTACTCTTACAACATTATTGGGTCCCCTTGACTCCATGATAATTTTAAACATTTTCTTTAGACACCTAAAACTAGCCACAACTGGCCTTCGACTGGACTTCAAATTGATTATTACCAACCATTCTAAATTAAGCCTAGGAATCAATAAACATCCCATATTTTCTTATGAATCATTTTTCAAATCTCATAATCTCATTGAGAGATCCCTAATTAGGTATTCTATTGTATTCAACCATAATCTCTCATAGATTCATCCATAATCATCCTACAACATCACAACAATCAATTTGGCCTATTAACCTATTAAACAAGGCAAATGAACTTCAATCGAATCTTGAAAGAGATAAATGTCTAATCATAATTAATTAAAAATTTAAATAAAATTAAGAACCTAGTTGAATAATCCATGTGCAATTAATGAATAACTAAAAAAAGGAAATTAAAAAATATGAAATATCCTAGTTTTTCATGATTACCTTTGAAAGTTGTCAATCCATTGGAAAATATCTCAAAATATCTCTTTTTGGAGACTCATGCCTATTCATTGCAAATAATGAGTATTCAACACCTTTTAACTCTACTAGGGTTAGTCTTGACTCACCTAGGTTAGGTTTTAACCCCTTCTAAGTCTTAACTCCACCTTAACTCTCTTAGGGTTGAAGTTAAATCCATTTTTTATAAATACAAGCACTTACCTATTCAATTTTAAGCTCTCATAAGACAAAGTTATAATGCAAATTTGGAGAGAGACATAAGTTGTTTTGGTGAAAATTTATCATGCACAAAATACTTAAAATCTCTTTTGAAATAATGTTATAATACCCATTTTGTTACAAGAAAGGTTAGAATGCCAAAATTTAAATCCAATCATAAGCCACATCAAGCCACAATGGTTCCAAGGAAAGAGGGAGCTACACAAACTCCATTACGAAAGACTCTTTGAGAACAAATCAAGCAAGCCACTCAAAAACTAATTTGGATCTCTCAATTAATGTAATATATTATTTTTATTTTTAATTTTAGTTGTGATTTTCATTTGGTTTTGTTCATTATGCTAACCCCTAAGATCTAGGCTTTTAAGTGTTAGTGTGTTTTTATTGAGTTTTATTTGCTTGTTTTAACACTCTACTAACCTACCTTCTTTGATTATTATGATCACAAATGGAATGCTCGATGGGACATAAATCATCCCATATAGAAAGGAGAACAAATTTCATCTCTTATTTTTTTAAATGAATTCTTGATCATCTTAAAAATTTGAGTTTTTACTGTGATTTTCTATATTCTATTTTTAGTGTTACATAGATTCACACAAAGACCAACATCAATTTTCCATAACCAAATATGGTCTTGCACTAGCCAAAATCAATCCTATATAACCAACAATGGTATCTATGTGTGTCACCTAGAACTAATGTCAATTGCTATGTGCATCACCCAGAACCAACGTTGGTCTCTATGTAGAATAATAGGTTGATAGGCCATTTTTTGGAGCTTAGTTTAGGGTTATCCAGACTCTATTTTTGATGATTTTTTTTTAAACTATGTGTTTTCTCCTAAATTATTAGAATATGCTATCAGTTTACCTTCAATTTACATAAATGTTTCAAAAAATATCTAAAAACCACTAACACTTTTTTCAAGACCTAAATATCAAGTGGGAAACATTTAAAACACTTCTAACTTGCAATTTTCACATTTCAAATTTATGTTTTAATAATATTTTTGTTTAAATAATTTTTATTTTGCTTCAATATTTCAACAAAAAATGACAATGGGATAAAAACTTCACAACACATTTTGTTTGTTACACTAAAATGAATTTTAATCACTTAGTTATATGTTTTTGAGAACATTCATTTTACGCCTTGTTTGTTTAAATTTGTTTGTTTGTGCAAACTGATTCATGCATTTATACTCTATACAATATCCCCTTTAGGGAACTTAGGTGACCAAAGGTGATCTTTATTTACCTTGTTACCATGTCTAAAAGTGTGAAAATAAAATTGTTAAGGATCTCCTCAAATCTATATGGTTTGAGTGATTTAAACAAGACCTAAAGCCTTTTCACCAGTCATTTACTTCTATGTAACTTGGATTATGAGTGGGAGTTCATCACCTACTCATGAGTTCTTTAGGAGTGATTTTACCTAGAATTTCATCTCTTAGCATCATACCAACCCCATTCCATGGTGGGGTATACAAAGCAGGGTATGTGTAGTAGAATTACCAAGGGGATGAATGGCTAGCCTCTCCAATCATAATGAAAAACCAAGTCAAGTCTGGATAACCATGACATTACACTAAGAAGTACATGGATAGAATCATTATGAAAAGTAATATAACCTTTCATAGTAAGTTATCCAATATGAACTCAATTTATGTGAGGCATATCTAGTGTTAACCACACTTAAGACCATCTAAACATCCAAAAATTTAGTTTTGGAACAACCCCACTTTTTGGTGAAATACTATTGATGCAAGGTGAGTATCTCAAAGTTCCATGCCACCATATAATATATTGGGAGAAGGGGGGTGTAAAAAACCTACTAATTCATGCACTTTTATTTTTGGATTAACACTTAAAATCCTCCCAAGAGTATGTATATAGAAGGAATTTGATAGTACTACATAAATTTGTCACTTTTAGGATCTAGGATGTTATACTTAGGTGTTTATGTCATTTTATCATTTATTGATTGGTTTTTTAGCATAAATATATTTATTTATCTTTCAATGTCAAAATGAGTTTTGTTTCCACACCACTCTATTGTTTGAGGATTCAATATGTTTTCTATTTGATGCCTTACTTTTTACCTTAGTCTTTTTGACAAATATATTTGTGTGTGTCACTTGATTGAAAAGGGTAATCTTATGCTGCCCATTTAATTTCAAGCTTTATGCCGTAGAGTCCTAGAACCAACCATTGCTTACATATTTAGATAATGATAATGTCATTACACTACTCAATTCTTTTTATAGACTTATTTTCCTTATTTCCAAAAATACATTTTCTAAACCAAGTCATGTGTGTCTTTTAGATCTTTGTCTAGTTTTGTTATGACATTCACCTTTATCTATCTTGTTTGGTCAAATAAGCCTAGTTTACTAAGTTGAGTTTTTAATAAAACTTGACAAGTTAAAATCCAAACATTGATTGATTTCTATTTATGCCTTATGCAATTTGGGCCTAGACACCGATATTTCTCTTTTGGGTTATGTAACTTAGGTTAATTATTTATCCAATTTGAAAACTATTGTTTTTACCTAGATTTAAGAGAAACAACCTATCTCTCCACATGCCTTTTGTTTCATGCTTTATACCAATTGAACAAGTTCATGTCTAAAGTTTAATGCCTAGTTTATGTCAAAGTGTTTTAGATTTATTAGATAAATATCTCACCTTGTTTTCAAGTCTAGATTTTGTGTTTGTTTTACCAAAAGTCCTAACACATTCTTATTTTTATCCTAGCTTTTAATGCTGAATTTGGCCAAAAGACCTAAGAACTTTTGCTTATTTAGATTAGAATTGTTTGGAACACTTTAAACCTAGAGTTTGACATTTAGGTTTTTAGTTCATATACTTGACCTTTTTTTGTGAGACATTTAACATTGGACATTTTAAGTTAGAATATTTTATACAAAGTTTTAATGCATATCATTTTAGAGATACATATCCATTCCTTCAACCAAGTTAGACCAAATTTGAACCATTTTTCCTTTGTACATTATTTTTTAAGAGTTTGTAGCACTCTAGACCTTTTTATGAAGTGTTCATCATTGACTTGGATATATCTTGCTACACTAATGGTGGAGTCATGTAAAATTAATGTTATGATATAATGGATACACAAATTGACGTTGTTTGAGACCCCTATGGTGAAGAAGTGGTTTATGAGATATATCTTTATCCTCCTTAAAATCCTCAATATAGGGAATAAATCCAAGTGTCAGATTCACTAATACCTTATTTTTGACATATAATTCTCACCCTTTCATGACCATCTAATCCCCTACCTATGCTATTAACCCTCATTTGGATTATGAGAGCCATAAATATCTAAAAATTCCAAGGATTACTATTCCAAGACCTTGTCCTTTGTCTTATAAAAATAACCAAGATCCATAATGCCCTATCATTTCTATACAAAGATTTCATACTTTGGCTGGTGTGAGAAACCAAGCTTTGAAATTCCCTACTATTACCATTCCATGACCTCATCCTTTGGATTGTGTAATCAACCAAGATTTGCAACACCCTACCATTACCATTCTAAAACCTCATCCTTTGGATTATGTAAGCAACCAAACTTCATAATGCCATACCATTTATGTACCAAGACCTCATCATTTATTTTTTGCAAGTAACTAAGCTCTAAAATACCCTACCATTTCTATTCTAAGACCTCTTCCTTTGGCTTGTGTAGGAAACCAAACATCACAAGGCCCTACCATATATATACTAAGACCTCAAACTCTGGTTTATGTAACCAAGATACATAATGACCTACCATTTTTATTCCAATCCCTCATCTTTAGATTATGTGATAAATTAAGCTTCGTAATTACCTGCCATTACCATTCCTTTCCCTTCCACATATAATAGCTCATTATCCTAATCAAGTTGTCTAATCACAACTTGATGGGTCACAATTACTATCCTAGTCCAAGAACCAACTTTTGTTAAGTGTATCATTATCCAACCACCATCCATTATTCATCCATTACCAACTCTTCCCCACTTTATAAAAACCCTACCAATAGTTCATCCAAAACCAATCCAATCCATACCTCTCCAATTAAGCCAATCATTTGAAGACCAAGATATGTTCAAAGCTAGTATTTTTCAACTACTTATAAATCAAGGCAATAAAACCAACCAAACCATGATTTTTATATTGAACCAACCATTTATGACAATTTAACTTATGATGAATCACCTTTTGATCCTATTCCTATTGTCAAGGAGTCTCATTCTTATAAACCAGTCTTTATTGAGTCACTTCTTAATTATTATAAATGTCTTTTGTAAAATCATTACTTAGGCCATATGCCTATTTCTAAATATACTCCCTATAACAATAAATTATTTGTGGAGTTGTCTACTAAGTTTTTTCCCATTATTGAGGAGTCTCACTTTGACAAACTAGTCTCTATAGAGCCCATTATGCCATCACAGGCTGTTACTTTTCCCATACCAAATATTCAAAAAACCATGATTATAGTAAAATTCACACTAGATAAATTATCAACATTGAAGTTAGGTTCTATTCATGAAACAACATCATATTTAACATCAAAATTAGAATCAACATTAGTCTCAATAATAGATTTAGAGTCCCTTGAGTTAGAATCAACTTCAAAATCAGAATACATTCATGGTTGTTATAATATTGGTTATGCATACCTTGAGGATAAATTTGAATACATTTGTGATTCTTCTATAGTTTTTTAGGATTATTACTTTATATTCAACACAAGTTCTTATAGTATCTTCTACGTGGATTTTTTGGCCTCTCCCCAATCCATTACCATTCCACATGCCATTACCACTTACCAACCTAGCCATTATATTTACCTTATACCTCTCATAAGTATCGATCAAAATTGACATAATCACACCTTGTAGAACTACATCCATGAAAACATATCATTTGAATAATATTAGGAGGTTTAAGACCATATTCATGCAAAAGAAGAACAATCTCTTAGTGAAACCATTTCAAAGTGTTAGGGGATAATCAAAGTTTAAACTTAGCATCTTCTAGTGAAATCTTTTTAGAGGCACTAGAAGACAATCAAAGTCAAAATTCAACATTACTTAGTGAAACATTCTCATAGGTGCTACGAGACAATAAAGACAACTTCATTGGTGAAAACCTCTTTCAGGTGCCAATAATTGATTATAATAGTCCTTCACTACTTGATGAAGACATTATCAAAGATCAAATTAGTATAGCTTACAATCTATACCATAATCATATGGTAGCTACTCTTAGGCCCAAACAAAAACAAATTGGTGGTCCTATTTAGAGCATATTCAAAATCCTTTGTCCCTACCATAACCAAAGTTATGTTGAATTCAAAACTAGCAAGATTATGTGTTATTGAAAACTTTGATCTTCATTTATTTCCCAACTATTATATATTACATTATCATCCACCTATACATTATCAAATCAAAATTATTAGCCATTATTTATTACTATTTACCATCCTTAGACACACTTTCCTATGTATAAGTTACAAAGACATCATTTCTTGGTGTTTGGAAGAAACATAATTAATGACTAATGAAGATCACAACAATGTCATTTACATCCACATCTGTAGCTAGTTCTTGATAGAGCAGCTATTCAACTAAGGTGTGGGGTAGAAATTTACATGATTGATTATTATGGTTGTATCATTTACTAATTAGGATGTGCATCTCCACATCAATAGGAATAACAAAAACATTTTCCTTGCCAAAATCATAAAACCAAAAACCATGTTATTTTCATTGGCCAAAAACCATGCCTTTGCTTTTCCATTTACCTTACCATTTTTCATTTGCCATTCCTCTTGTCATTGTTTCATACCCTGCCATTTACCTTATCACATAGGGGAAACCCTCTTACCATTTTATCTAATTATAATACCATCACCATCCTTTAAAATTCCATAACATATACCATTTTACCATGTCATTCCTATTAGACATAAATCTTATTTTTAGCTATCCTACCTACCCCTTTTCAATCTTAGTTCCTTTGGTTCTTCCTATACCTTCCATGAGGGGTTTTCAATCTAGTTTTAGTAGTTTTAGAATTATGTGTTTAAATGACATTCTATGAAATTAGTTTGATAGTTGATCTCATAAGTTATCTTTCATTCACGTTTGACTGGTACTATTGATTATAACTACCCATGGGAAAATTAGTATCATTAACCTAAGCCATTATTTCCTAATTATAAAAACTTATGGGAAAATTAGAAACAATACCTATACCATGAATTATCGCATCACCTTGCCATTGGTTTTTTAATTTGCCTATATATTTGCCTTAATTTTTAGAACTTATTATGACCTAGTTAGTTCTCAACACCTTTTGTGTTGGTGGAACTACTATGACTTGAGTTCCTAATGGGATTATGTAGGTTATTCTCAATTCATGTTGAAGTTAGATATGTTCCCCTATTCCATATTCTCTTACTATTTTACAATCAACCTAAGCCAACACTATCACCATTTTTTGAGTGGTATCTTTTCAATCTATAATGAGTTAAGATACCTTAAAATTTGAAAAACATTCAAATTTTTCAAAATCCAAAAACATTTTTCCTATTTCTCCTAATTAGTCATCCTCAATCTACCCTACTAAGGAAAATCCATTGTTAGGATGATTTCTTTTGCTTTTATTTTAATGTTTTCTTTGTGTTTATTTTCTTAATTATTTGTTTGTTTGATTTCTTAACTTTTTTCTTTATGTATTGTGCCTTGACTTAGTTTATCTGCATTCATTAGGTTATTCCTTGCATATTATTATTGAGTTTATCCATATTCATGTGTTAATATTATCATGATGGTTTTTATCATTGGTGCATTATTTTCAATTATTTATTAGATCGAGAGTCAGTCCTTATGCACATTTTGGCTACATCCTTATGGTGTTTTATATCATGTTGCATACCATCACATGCTATAGTAAAAATTAGATCATGAAGTCTTACAAGTAATAGATCCATAGAAGTTTCTCCTTAGTAGCCTTAGCAAATCCTCCCACCCTACTTGATCAAATTAACCCATGACCATTCTAGTTATATCAATGTTAATAAGGATGAGTATCTCCACATTATAAGATACAATAGAATTATTCACAATGATCAATTCTTTATTGTTATAATCATCTCTTTCATCACTTTGCACATCCTTGTGTGCCTAGTTTTTGGTTGCTTCTTCAGTCATTAGACCATTGCATCTACATTTGTGCCCACTCATCTTTAATCTATGCAATAGGTTATATCCTTGAGTTATGCTTGCCAATCTACCCTCATGGGGCACAATTAAACATCTTTATTAAATCTAGCTCATCTTAATGATTATAACTACCTATGGGAAAGTCACTATTTTGACCCATCAACCCTAACTAGGGCATATGCCATTGCCACTAATTATAACTACCTTTAGGCAAATCAATGTTTCCACCTTTGTTACTAATTACAACATCCTTTTGGAAAATCAATAATTTTTAAATCAATGCATTCAAGCATTATCTCAATTAGATTAATTGTCTTTCTTTCTTCTTTTTTAGGGACCATCCATCAAACATATGTGACAAACACTCCCTTGAGGGGGAATTATTATAGGATTCTCAAACATTATTTGGAACTTCTTTTTCATCATTTTAAATTCAACTTGGTTCATTATTTGAGAAGACATTACTATGCTTATAGCTTGAAACATTCCCAAATAGGGCCAAACTATAGACACCTAAAATTGGTTTTAACTAGATTTTGAATGGACTTCAGATTGATTATTACCAACCATTACCAATTAAGCTTAAGAATCACTAAACATCTCAAATTTTCTTATACATCATTAGTCAAAGCTCAAAATCTCATTAAGACATCCTTAATAGGTGTATCCTATTGTATGCAACCATAACTCTCACATATTCATCCCTAATCATCTTATGACATCATAATAGTCAATTTGGCTTATGGACTTATTAAATGGGGCACATGAACTCAAATCAAATCTTGAACGAGATAAATGGCTAATCAAAATTAATTAACTTTTTAAATCAAATTAAGAGACTAATTATATTATCCATGTGTAATTAATGAATAAATCAAAAAAGGAAATTAAAAAATATGAAATATCTTAATTTTTCATGATTACATTTGTAAGTTGTCAAGCCTTTGGAAAATATCTCAAAATATCTCTTTTTGGAGATTTATGCCTATTCATTGCAAATCATGAGTAATTGAAACCTTTTAACTCTACTAGGGTTAGTCTTGACTCACCTAGCTTAGGTTTGAACCCATTTAAAGTCTTAACTCCACCTTAAATCTCTTAGGGTTGAAGTTATATCTTTTTTTTTAAATACAAGCCCTTTCATATTTAGTTTTAAGCTCTCATAAGCCAAACTTATAATGAAAATTTGGAGAGAGACATAAGCTAATTTGGCATAAAGTTATCATGCACAAATGACATCAAAGATCATTTGATATAATGTTATAATGCCCATTTTGTTACAAAAATGGTTATAATGCCAAAATATTGAGCCAAGCATAAGACACATCAAGCCACAATGGTTCCAAAGAGAGAGGGAACTACATAAACTCTATTTGAAAAGACTTTTTGAGCACAAATAGAGAAAGCCACTCAAAAAAACATTTGGAGATCTCAAGGAAGGTAAGAGATTATGTGTCTTTTGCATTTTAGTTGTGTTTTGTCTTTTGGTTTTATTAATTAATATCACCCTATGATCTAGGATAGATATGTTAGTGTGTTAGTGTGTAAACTTAATTATTTTATGGACTAACACAAGACTAACCTCCTATCTATTATCAAATTCCTATCAAAAAAGATCTTGGAAATTGTAGAGTTATAATGCAAGTTTTGTTATATTAGATTCATATCAATAATGTTATAATGAACCAATATTGATCCAAGACAACACAAGAAACTATGGTTCTAAGGAGAGAGGGAGCTACACAAACTCCATTTCAAAAAGTATTTTTGAGTACAAACCAAGCAAGCCACAAAATGAATCATTTGGAGATTTCAAGGAAGGTAAGAGATTATTTGTCTTTTGCATTTTAGTTGTGTTTTTCATTTTTTTTGTTCATTAATCACCCCTATGATCCAAGCTAGAGATTTTAGCATGTTAGTGTGTTAATTTCATTGTTTTATGGACTAAGATAAGACTAACCTCCTCTCTATTGTCAAGTTCCTATGATCACATTTTCAAGACTTTGACTTGGTTTGATCAAGTCATCATACAAACTCTTTGTGACCAATATCTTATGATCATACCTACAATAAAATCTTGACTAAAAATTGAATATAGAGGTCAACAAAGAAAAAAAAAACTCCCCCTAATACCGAACATCCTTCATACTTCTTTCTTACTAGTTGAGTGCCTCCATGAAGCCTAATGGAGTCACCTCTACTCTAGATAACTAAAAAAACATAAACTCAAGAGATTCCTAGATATTTATGTCCTTAATAGACTAAACTTCCTTCATGATCCTCTTGGTATTTAATATTACTTTTGGCTTAACCTCATCAATCTTCATTTGAACAACATTCTTGCTTGTTCTATTGGTCTTATTTCTTTCAGCAACAATCTGAGTTGATAGAGATAATTCTTGGCATTCCTTAACATCTTGGCTATGTTATAACATGGAAAATAGTCCACTTGGACTTTCAAATTGGGAATTAACCTTAGATTTCTTAGTTTTCCACTTAATATCTTATCTTCTTTTTTATACTCTAGGGTTCTCAACTTTTTTGTTTTATCTTGAGAATCCCTACATATAATACTTTACAATATGAAAAATCTTATGAAAGTTGAAACACACTATTCCTTTTGATGAAAACACACCATGAACCATACCTCTTGACTAATTACTCTCATCATAGTTCCATGCATATTCATTCTTGGAGATCCTTCTACAATGCTTTGATCTATGTCCAAATTGGTTACATGAATAATAATAGCCATTGAAAGGGTTAGCATACCTTATAAAACTAGGTTGCTTAATATTATTACCCTTCATTATTAAATCACCCTAATTATTTGATTTATCATTGACATTCTTTATTACATTAGTGTTCTTCTTTTGTTCTCTATTGAAACCAAGGCTTGTTTTATCATTAGTAGACTTTTAACTACTCAAATGTTGTCTAGATTATTCGTATTATTTTCAAACCTCAACAAGGACCTAACCTTACTTGATGCCTGATATAACTTAGCTCTCAAAGAATTCAATTTAGTTACATACCTTGTACATTACTATTCTTTATTTTTTAGACTAACAGTCATAATCTCAAGTTGAGTCTCCACCTGTTTGACTATTTCCTCTTATCCCTTGGAGTTGTTACTTAGTATAGCTTCAAACAAGTTGATTTTATCATCATAATATTTAATAAGAGACATAATCACCCTATTATTCCTATTTAACATCTTTATTTCTTCTATATTGTTCATCAACTCAACCATAAAGTCTACCTCATCTCCTTTTTCATCTGAATCACCAATAGCACCTCCAATCCATATGGACTCTTCTTAATTTGAACAGCTTGATTCTTCAACCATGAAGAGAAATTTATTAACATTAGGACCATCATGTTCATGGTCACTCTTATAATCACTTATCTCCCTCTCATAAAATGAGTTTCAATCTTCCTTGGTGTACAAAATTATTTTGCTTTTGAAAAAAATCTTCTTATCATCAAACCTTCTAAATATTTCATTGCCCTTATCAAACTTATAAGACCATTTATCATCATCATGACCTTAATAATTTTATTCATAATCCTTATCCTTATGATTATAATGTCATTTTTTATCAAATTTTCTAATCTCTCCATTATTTAAGCATTTAATAGGCAATTTACCCTTATATTTACATGAGCTTGTCTTTAATATTCTTGTAAACATAGATATCAAATCATCATCATCAATATCAGATTCATTATTTTTTCTAACTTTATTACCTTATTTATTATTCTCCTTCAGATTATTTTCTAATTTTAATGCATCTTCCTTATTTTTAGGTCTTCCTTCATTTGTCCTCATCTCATAGGTTATCAGGGTACCATGAAATCCATCCATCTCTAGCTTGTCTATATCTTGCATTTCTTCAACAATAGATACCTTAGAATCAAATTTGGGATTTATAAATCTCAAAACATTTTTAATAATATTAAACTCTTTCAACTCTTCACCTATACCTCTAACTATGTTGACCACTTCACCAACCCTCAACAAATAAGCTGAAATGGTCTCATCTTCAATCATTTTTAGGCTTTTAAATTATCTTCTATGGGTTTACAACTTGGGCAATTTAACATTTTAGTCTCCCTCATTAATTATCTTCAAATTTTCCCACATTTATTTTTTATACATACAATTCATCACCTTTACAATTTCTACCTCTAATAGGTCATGCATAATACCATTCATTTCTTTTGAGTTATTGTCACTAGCCTTCTTGCATGCTACATTTATAGGAAGAATAGGGGTGCAGTATTTTTTATCCAAGACTAATTGACAAACATCATGACCTTAATACATAAGATATTTCCTCATCATAAAACTCCAAAAATCATAATTGGATCTGTTAAATAATGGAACTTTACTTGTATAAAAACCACCTTATGCTTGACTAGCCATTTTTGCTTGCTTAGAATCTCCTTTTGGTTGTAAGACCTCCTTCAAAGGAACTTATCTAATAAAAAATGTTGGAAGTACATATAATAATATGGGTTGAATAATTTTCCTAAAAATATTACTTAAATTTCACTTAACATCCATAAAGCATTCATTCACATACGTACATCAAACAATGCATACACAAGCATCTATGAAAGCAAATAACATAAGAACATAAGATATATATGGGAAAATCTCTCAGGGGATAAAAACCATTGATTAAAATATTTTAATATATTCTTATAATAAATTAATCATAATTTTAGTGAGGCACCAACCCCACAAGGAGCACCAACCCCTTACTAGTCAATCACCAACTCAATTAGTCTTTTAACAAACACCAACTTATAAGGTAGCTCTAACCCCCTAGGTAAATTAAAAATATCTAAAATACATTGAATATATAATAAACTTAGAAAAATAAATTCTCACTCAACTTAAGATGAACTCCTTTTTTTCTTCTCACTATTCTATCTTTCTCAAATAGCCTATTAGGCCTTCTCGCTCAACTAGCCCTTTCCTTGGTAGAATTAGGTCGAATGACCTTGATAAACACCTATAGAAACATTATTATATCCTAATAAAATAACCACAATTCATATTTTATTATAATCAGGCCCTCTATCTTGTTTCTAAAACTCTATATCATTTGTTCAAGTCCTCAATATTCTAACTAGTCAAATTAGGCCTATTAGGCCTTGTCTTTATACTTGACTCTTGCTCTTACCCATATTGTTCAGATAATAAACTAAAAATAATTTTATAACCATTAAAATATATAAATAAACACATTTAAAAATTAAAAAAAACACCACATAGGTTGGTCATTACCCTTAAGGTCCAAATACCACCATTAGGCCTAATAGAGACCTAATGTAATTAGGCCTTCTCTAATTACACATTTAACTTAGACCTCTTTAAAATAATTTGAGCCTAAAAAAATTATTAAAAAATTTAAAAACTACTCAAATATACCATTTATAATCTCACATTATTTCCCCAACACCATTTTCTCATTTCACTCCTTGAACCACCCAATTAGGTTTACTTTTGATTAGGCCTTCTTACTACCAAAAAGTCTATCTTGAAAATATGAATCATATATTAAAATTTGAAACATAAAAATAATAAAAATTCACATGGATATAATCTAAATTATCTCAGGTTAAACATAAATTTAATTATAATTCATCAGATAGGGCAAAAGACTTCTAACTGATCAACTTCATATGCTCACTCAAAACTACACACATGCCTCAAAAACCTAGTCAAAAATCTTTAACTTTTCACACCTTAATATGAGTTTATAATGCATAAAAATGTATTAAAATTAACCTATGATAAATATATAAAAAATTTAGGTGGATTTTATTCTTAAATACTATGAAAAAACACTCAAGAATAACATTCACAATCACATATAGAATACTACCTTTAGTATTAAAAACACAGTCAAGAAGATAAAGTTTTATAAAACATATGGGAAAGATTATATGATATTTAAATTTATTTAAATTAAAATTAATAATAATTGTATAATATTTAAAATATATATTACAATGTTTAATATCCATATTGGTCTTACATACCAATCTCACATCTTCACCCTACACAGGGTTCACTATGTTAGATAGATCACTTTGAGAACAACTCTTAGCATGTTTTTGTGCATAAAAAAAAAATATAAAAAAGGGTTATATTATGTATAGTTATTTAAAAATTACCTAATACATTTTTATCCATATCTAATCCTATGAAACTAATCCTTAATCTCTTTCTCACTACTGCCTAGTTTTCTCATTGTCTTTCTCTTTAGGATTTTCAGCGATATGCCAACTTCCATGACCAATTAAAAAAATTATAGTTCTGAAAATTGATTATAAAATTACATTATAATAAACTATAATTATCACACGTCATCTTCCATCTATTTTAATGCTTTGACTTGGTCAACCCTGCCTATTACATCAAAATTATGAGAAATAAGGGGTTTCTTGTAGCTTCTACTCACTCTTGTGACAAACCAAAACTAATTTGATGAAATTAGAAGACTAATTTACATGTTAAAAACATAAAAATATGTCAAAAAAACCATTCTAATCCATAACTAATAAGATCTTTCCTATTGGGTCATTATGAGGGTTTTAGGAGGGTTTTAACTAGTTTCCCTTCTTAGCAATCATTCATAAAGGAGTTCTAAAAAAATCAAAAAATTATGACAGGAAAATAAATATATGTACCTTCACCAACTTCCATTAACTTATTATTACCTCATTCAAAGGTCTAATTTTCCAATGGGCATAAGAAATTCCTTCTTGGGTCTACAACACCCCATTTTGTGCACATTAAATACCTTATCACCAATTTTAATGATTTATCCTTTAGTATATGACCTAAAACTTGGTAAAAACACTTAAAATAACCTATAATACCTTTTTTAATTATATAAAGAGATATGGTAATTTGTAAAATGAACTTGATCCCTCATTAGGCCACACTAGATCTCTTTGCACACTCTACCTTAAACTACCAATCATACTTAGACCATTATCACACCTTGAAACCTATTTAAATTCTCAAAATACCTCATAAAATTTTCAAATTAACTCATATAATTCTCACACACTACCAAAATTATTCACACAAGTCTCATATTGCTCAACTTATCATGTTACCAAACTTGTGCCTACTCACTAGGTCTCTTAATGCAAGAATTAAGCTTCAAAATTGACCTTTAAAATAATTTGAAGGATAATTTACCTCTTAATAATGTTTAAATAGATTTATTCACTTTATCATCCCTTTACTCACATAAATCACCAATCCTCACTATGTTTCATGTTTACACCTTCTCTTAGGGCTAGATTAGGCTTCTCAAAACACCTGGTACACAACCATAGCTTACTTTTGTGATATGATATTGAATTTAAGATCTAATAAAAATAAAAATGATTAAAAAATTTCCTTAAAATTATCTCTCAATATAGATATAATAGTTTTCATTAAAACTTTCTCTTGTCTTGAGACCTTTTTGACACATATCATCTCACCATGCATGGCCTTAACTTTGACATTGACATAACTGACATCTATCTTGAATTTGACATCAATGACAAAAAAATACTTAAAAAAAATAATAAGAACATACCTCAACATTTGTATCAACCATATTTTTATCATCCCAACCCTCCTCAAAATATTGAGTCTTATGAGCATCAAAACCTTTCAAGTTCCCCACAAGCTCCTTAATCCTTCCCTACTTGGAACTCTATCTAATAAACTATGAAAAATAAGGAAGAATTATGTGTTTATATGAATATATATTAGACTTTTTAGGTCCATTATCTTCATAATTAACCTAATGGAATTGGTGATTGGATCATTTTTTACTTTGAATCTCACCTAGCTAGAGAAGTTAAACTTGTAAATGAACATCTATCTTGATTAATGGTAGTAGCAAGAGAAAATGCAATCTCAGGATAAGGTTACTTTATTAAGTCCACATGTTGAAACACATATAATAGAATAATATCCTAAATCAAAGGTTCAAACTTAGATACAAGAAGTGGAGTTATGGGGAAAGGAAGACAAGTCAAGCTTGCACTAAGATGCTGAAGCTAAAAAAGAATCTAAAACCATTTAATCCCCATTACTCCCTCCTCAGTATTCCAAAGCATTCCCCTCATGGAGGTCCATTAAGAGAATATACAGAAAGAGAATTAGTTGTTGGTTGTCAAAATTGAGTACCTGAGTGAGAATAATGAAGCATCAATGACACAACTAAATTTGACCTATCTTCTAGAATTCTTTCATGTATCTTTCATTCTACTTCTTAAAAAAGATCTTGTTCTTGAGGAGGCAAGTGAAGAAGTTTAGTTTGTGGTGGTATTTGATGAAGTTTATTTAAGTAAACTTGAGGAATGGATTTACATTAGGACACCTCTTGGTGAAGAGAGGTACAAATCTATCTTCAATAATGCAAAAGATTGTGAACTTCAAGAGTAATATGAGCCCCAAAAAGAATTCATATCTATTGACTAAGGAAAACATGACCTTGAATATCTCCTTAGTGACATGTCAACTACTCTCTTCCATGATATTATTTAGGAGTGTGAAAGTGTATCAATTGTCTAACTTGTATCAATTTTAAATAAGAATACAACCTTCAAGAAGTTTCAAGTGGCCAAGAAAGATGAATATCAGCTTATGAGGTAGAAGAAGAAGGTGACCTTGATGTCATGAAAGTTGAGAAGACTATGGTGATGCATAAAGGAGATTCTAATGGTTTATCATAATAGGCATAAAGTTTCTTAGAGATCCATTAGCATGGATAAGAAGGGATATTTTATAATTCTTTCTCAAGTTTATTTATGCATACTCCTACATTACCTCTCATTAAGGAAGAAATCCCAAAAAAACTAGAAACATGTGAAAATCAAATGACTTGTTTGGCATCATAGGATCAATTTAATATATCCTTGAAGCATGTCATAATCCCATTTAGATTGAATAATATAGTATTACCAAAGAATAATAAATCAACTTTCCAACTATGCCATCCTAAGAGGTTGTCTCATGTGAAGATGACTTATTTGAGGTCTTAAAACAAGGATATCACTCACTCATCCTAGTTTTATATGTATATTCCCTCTTGGAGAATAGAACTAAAATTTTTTGGACTCAATATTTCATGAAACAAGATTCATCTATCTTTTAAGTCAACCCTACAAGCATGCCACAAGATCTACTTCAAACGTCAGCTTGATCAAGAGCAACCCAAGACTAAGTTAGAAATGAGATTGTTCATGTAGAATAGGCAAGTTTGGATGAATATGATTGGGTGTTACATTCACAAAGCTAAATTATGCACTTGAGAATGGACTAAGGATGTCTAATTACTATTATATGAGGCTATGATCATTCCAACATCTCTAGATACAAGTGGAAGTTCTCATTGAATAAGAAATCACTGATTGGGCTCTAGTCAATACATGGTAATCTGACCTCATGGCACCATGGTGATAAAATAATATTCCCATTTGATGTTATAGGGGAAAGGTTTTGTGTTTAAGTTAGCTATTTTTGATAGGTTGTTGTCTTTTTTCCAATAAGTGTGTCATCATAAGTCATGGTATGTATCTACCTTAGTTACTTTGTTATCCTCCCTAATTAATTCCTTAGATGTTTATGTGTTGTTTTCTTATTTTGTGTCTTATTTTATTTCCTTTGTTTTTTATTGTGTCTTGTGAGCTATTATATTCCTTAAGGTTTAAAATTTATTACCCACAAAGTTTCAACTTATTAAAATAAACATCTCATCTAAACTATGACTATTATCCAAGAAATTTTGGGTCTCCTTGACTAGCAAGTTGGTCAACCCCTATGAGTCACCAAAGATGCTAATAATTTAGAATTTTAGGCCAAATTTCAAACCCTATAACTAAAAAATTTCCCTTGACACCCACCTAATCTTGAACATGCTGATATTCATGCATTTTGATGTCTTCTTTGGTGTCTTTTATAAGAATTATTAACATTATTTGAGGTGTCATGGTACCGGCTAGACATTGTTTGAGATATCCTCATGTCATAACCTATTTTGAGTCTTTATATGGTCTCTTAAGTTGTCATAATGGTTTTTGGGTGATTGAAGATGTGTTAAAGGTGTTTTGAAGCATATATAACGGCATAAACATTCTTTGATGAAGTTAAGGTTTCTTCATAAAGGTTATAGTGATTTAGAGAGTATAAGGTTGCTAGTTCTCATTGTATCTAAGCTTATTTTAATACATTTCTTAAGGAGAGATTTTATTAGAATGATATAGGGGTGTCAAATAATTTTTTAGGTCATAATATGAATTCTAAAACTATATCCAAGGTTTCTTCCATGGTCTAATCATTAAAACATATTTCATGCTTTAACTAGCCTTCCATGTCATCAAATGACCCTTCAAACATCTCATATGAGTCAAATTACATTTAAAAACTTTGGAAAAGGGTAAATTTGGATGTCAAATTTTATTAGGGGATCTTAAAAACTCTTGATTTCCATCTTATTGATATGATAAGGTGTTCATATTTATAAAAGGTTTCCTTTTATAAACCAAACCCATCTTTCATTCACCAAATGGGCCCCACAAGTGTGAAAATGCAAATTCTCAACTTCCTAGCCATACCATATGTTTTTAAATGTTTTTTATCTCTATTTTCCCTCCTCTCATCCTCCAATTAAATTTTAATATATAAAACTTAAAAAAATGTAGAAAATAAGCTATTTTATAGGTGTTTATAGGATTGTATGGATCTACACAGTTAGGACCATATAAAGGGAGTTCAGACACTTTATGAGGTTTCATGGAAGGTATATTAGATAATTTTCACATCCAAAATATGAAAAAAAATCAAAAACCATTTCCATTTCTCCATTGAGCTCTTTGGTAGACTTTGAAAACCAATTAGGTTCTTGATCAGTACGAACATCACAGAGAAGATAGTGTCTTAAGATATTAGCCAAAGGAAGGGGGTAAATGGACTTTAAATCATATGCATTGGATTCTAAATTTATCCTTTATGCTTTATAAACAAATGTTAAGAAGTAAAGCAACCAGATTTATATTCATCATCTACATAGGGTTATCTTTATAATGGTTTCAGTGTAGTTATGGTTTGTTTAATGTAATCAGTGTTTATATGTGTCTTATATGGGTCCTCATGTTCTATATCCATCATCCCCCACTACTTTTTCATGTGTGATACCTAAAGATCAAGGAGACCTCCAGGTTATCACATTTGTAGGTTTTACATAGTGTATCTTCATGTTGTAGAGACTTCAATGCATAAAAATGTAAATCGATGATGTTCTAAGTTGTATGATAGGTTATTTTATTCCATAAAATTATTATTTATATAAACTAGATACTTAGCTAATTCATCAGGCCAAATAACTCCTTTAAGTCATGTTCTAAGGTGATTGTCATGTGATCTTGCAAGTAGAATAGGGTGTTATTATGGTGACTATGAAGAGTCATCAAGTCAAGTTAAAAAAATGAATCAGTTTCATATTATTTTCACACTCTATATTGGTATCCTCATTCTCCTCATTACCCTATACTCAGAACCACTCAAATCCTTAGCCCCAGAAAGATAAGCCCTTCAACCCTAATTGTAGTGGCCTATTATGCAAACTAAGAAAATGAAGGACCATTGGGATAGTGTCTTGAGCACATTGAGTAGCCTCAATGAGTCATAAATACATATGATTAAGTATGGGTATGAATATATTAGGGTTAGATATAAACCAAGACCATCAACCCACCCTAGATGATAATCTCAGTTAAAACCCCCATTAAAGTACACATAATGTTATGATTGTAGATTAGGGTAACACTAAAATTGTGATGAGAATTAGGAGGTTTATAAGGTTAAAATTAGTATTTATATGTCATAAATTTTTTTGGTACCCATGGAAATAATATAAAATCAAACTCAAGCTCTCAAATGAAGAACTCATAGTCAAAAGGCCTAAAACCACCACCTGCATACTTGATTATAGAAATAGGGTAGGTTGAGAATAAAATACCATTTTAAGGAGAATTGAAGGTGTATGAGGTGAAAATGCATTGAAAATCCATGACATAAATGATAAATTTTTGAATGATAAATAAGTTTCCATGAAGAAAATACTAACCACACTCACTCAACCAAGATGCCAATTGTTACCTATAGGCAGAGTCATGAAGATCAAAGTGACTAAGTTTAGAATGATTATAAAATCATAAAAATTATATATGGATGATAAACTTATGTTTAAAAATATAAAAATGGATTAAATTACTAGAAAATAAAAGGAAACCACACTTACACATAGTCAAGATAGAAGACTATCACCTATAGGTAGGGTTACGGTAAGAAAGCAAGAGTTCAAGGAACCCTGTACAGAGATAAATTATTAAGAGAGTGAAAATAGGGGTATAATATTTTTTATGTTAAATCTCTTAGTTTTAATTTAGTGATATGATTATTTTATATAAGCAAAGAGGGATTAATAGCCTAATTAGGCCTATTAAGCATAAAACTAACTTTCCATGCTTGTTCATAAAAATTGAAGGAATATATAAGTTTAAAAACTATTGGAGGTATTAAAACATCAAAAAGTGAACTGATAAATATGTATCAATGGTTACTAGGATGAGGATAACCTCAAGTTAGTAAGAGAAGGTACTAAACCAAGTCATTAAGGTTTCATAAGCCTGATTACCCATAAACCCTAATCAAGAACATGAGACGTATACAAGCAATAGAATATATGTAGGCATAATAACAAAGGTGTTACAAAGATATAAAATAATCTTAAATAAGTTTACAAATCCATCATCAATATAAATTATGAGCACAAGTCCTACTCTATGTCTCTAATTTCAACTAGTTCAAACACTTGGCATAAATAGTGATGAACATGGTAGGCTTACATGATAAAGGGATAGAGATAGTGGTTTGGGTAGATGAGCATAATTAAAAGGGTTGAAAAAATATGGGAAAGGGAGATATGGTGGCACTGAGGTCACTAATTCACCTATAAATAACTCGAGGTTCTGAAAGTTAGACTAAGCTTGTAAGGACTAAAGCCCTCCTTAAACTTTCAAGACCCCATCTCCATTTTTGTGACAAACTTATACCCATAAAATAATATTTATGGAAATGAGAAGAAATAATAGGATGTTTTATGTCTTGAATAATATGTTTTGGATGGAAAAAGGCAAGGAAGTGTCAAACATAGTCATGAGACCTCTCTCAAATTGCACTACCTAAATCTACCATGCCAAGTTTCCAATTCCAATGCTCATATCTTACATGGAAATATGATTCAAATACAAATATATTAAGTAAGTTTTAAACCCATATTTTCTCAATTTCCATGGAATAAAGAGTGGGATTCAAGATCATAACTCTATGAATAATCACTAATACTACAACCCACCTAGAATGCTTATCAAAGGATTGAGGTCTACCAACTTTCACTCAGTACTCACCATACAAAATTCATGGCAAAAATAGTAGTTTATTATTTTTATAAGGTTATATGGGCTCAATGTCCATCTCCATAAATTTTTGGTTTGACGCTTGTACTCTATGAACCATCATTAAGATGGTAGGTCACTAAAACCCTACATAAACCCCAATAGAGACCCAATTAAAGAAAATTTGAGGAATTTTCACTAAAATTACCTATATTTTCTTGGTAATAAATTTTATATCATAATAAATTATAATTAGGTCCTAGTTAGGCCATTGGATGTATAGACCCCTATACAGATTTGTTAAAAACTATAATTTGGCAAGGTTTTGGGCATAAAATAGAGTTATTGACACGTTTAATAGATAAATATAATTTATAAAGATATTATGAAACATATTTAACCTTTTAAAACTTAAATAAACTCTCATTTCACACTTGAAATACTTATATAGGTCTACACCAAATAGATAGTCCAAAAAAGCTAGTAAAAGGTGACCTAGTCACCTAGATGGGAAAAATTGTAGGTGTATACTACTAATAAATCATATATCATGATTTAAAATTTTCATTAAAGTATAATTCATGATAATTTAATTTTTATAAAATTTATGTTCAATTTTCATGACCACCTAAGCAACAAACACTAGGTGACTAGGCTTAATTACCTAGTAGGCCTATTTTGGCAATAAGAGAAGGTGTTGGTTGGAATGATAAATTTATAATGGAGTATATTAAAGTCATAAAAATCATGTAAAATCCTCATTAATTTTATAATTGACACTTATTCTATCCATTATGGATGATTGGGGTAGTTTATTAAGCCTAGTCAACATGCATAAGGGGAAGGAGGCTACTTAATGATCCATGAAGGCTAATTAGAGAATAATGAACCTTTGTATTTTTCATGAGGATAGGGAAATTATCAATTTGGGATAAAAATTATATTTTTATACACCTAAAATTTTCCACAACTATATTTCACCCAAACTTCAGACCGATTCCTACCAACCATTACAAATTAAGCCTAAGAATCACTGAACATCCCAAATTTTCTTGTGTATCATTCATCAAAGTTGAAAATCATGTTGATACATCCATAATTTGGGTATTATATCATATTATATAATAAAATATCATATATTCATCTCTAATCACCTTATAGTATCACAATTATCAATTTGGCCTACAAACCTATTAAGTAGGGCACTTGCACACATGAATAAATCTTTAAAGAGATAAAAGAGTAATCAAAATAAATTATCTAATTAAATAAGATTAAATTCATATTTGAATTATCCATTTTTAATTAATTAATATATAAAAAATTAAATTTAAAAATTCAAAATATCGTAGCCTTTCATCATTGCCTTTATGGGTTGTGAAGCTCTTTGAAAATATTTTAAAATATCTAATTTGAGAGCCATGCCTAGTAATTGAAAATCATAATTACTTGAAAATTATTAATTCTACTGGAGTTATTTTTAAATCATATATGTTTAGTTTGAACCCATTCCAATCTTAAACTCAACTTTAACTCACCTTGGATGAGAGTTAATTCTTAAGTCTATAAATACAAGGCCATACCTCTTCATTTGTAAGACTGGATATTGTAGAGTTATTATGAAGGATTTGTTCCATAAGACTCATGAAATTGGTGTTACCATGCCCAAATATTAAGCCAAGTAATCACAATACAAGGTTCCAAGGAGAGAAGGAGCCAAGAAACCTCTATTGTCAAAGACTTCTTGATGCACAATCTGAGAAAGCCATTAAACAAAGCCATTTGGAGCTCCCAAGGAAGGTAAAAGAATTTTTTTATTTTATGTTTTTGTTGTGTTTTCATTTAGTTTTTGTTATTAAGATCTCCATATTTTCTAGGCTAAATGTGTTAGTAATTTAGTGTGTTCATTTCATTGGTTTTATGAGACTAGTAAAAGACTAACCTCCCCTCAATGTCAAATTCCTAGTTCACACTCTTCATGGGGTCAAATAAGGTTGAATTAGCCTCCATCACTCCATATATATGCTAAAAGACTCATTTAAGGACATCCACTAGCCAAATAAATGCATGAGAGAGTTGAAGGAGTTGTAATTGATCTTCAAGTAGATTGTAACTATTTTGTGGAGTGAATGAAGGTCATCATGACCCCCTCCTCCACACTTCAATGCCAATATTACCTTATCTCACCTCCACTTATTTCATAAATTGAGGTTAGAATGCCATTGTAATCATCCCTCAATTGGGTATGAGGAAAATTTTCCTAGATTTGTATCTTGTAAACCTCTTGAACTAATAAAGGATTATTTTCATCTTCTCTAGTACTAGTTTAGTTTGTTTATGCTTGTTTTATTTATATAAGTGGTAGGTTTCTTAACCTTTGTAGGTTGTTCCCTCACCTAGTTACTCATACATGATTCCATACAAGTCACATAATGTTTAAAGGTGTTATTGGTTGAGCTTAGAGTGTATGTTTGATTGGTAAGTTTCTATAATCAGACCATTCCTTCATTACCCTCATGTTATATTGAATTTATTATTTTTCTCTCTTTTCCTTGTTATAAGGCTTAGATATTTTTTTATGAGTGTTCTCTTGCTTTATTATTTCCTTTGACATTTGGAATGTTTGGGGAATGTTTTCATTGTTGAAGGGCTAGGGTGGTTGTAGTGCACTCTATTTTTTAGATACACCACTAGAAAAGCTATGATTTTATTTATTACAGTTGGTGATTATATCTGGTTTTGGGTTTGGAAGGTTTTATGAAATTGTTTTTTCAGGAGCTCTTCTTATTATATTGGTCTTGATAAGATACATAAGTTATTCAACCTATGGTTACCAAAGATATAATTATTTGAAGACTAAAGATATAATTTTTTGAAGACTAAAGACATAATTTTTTACACCTATGTTTTGAATATCACTATGGAAAGTATTTATAGTATTTATGATGGAAAATATACATAAGATATCTCTCCTTTTTTATTTTGATGATTTTGATCTATGTTGTAGAATACCTAGGTTTAAGCTATAGAATATTACCTAGTTTTTATGCTACATAGATGTCTATGATTTAGCTATAGAATAAATTTTTTTATTCCATGGGGTTTAGAAATAATTTAAAACATTCTCATTTGGATAAATGAATGCATTTTTTTTTTCAATTATATGTTTTCTTTGTATGTTTCTAATAATATTTTTTGTATGTTTTTTTTCCTTGTTATAACTTTCCTAACTTTTAGCATGATAATTTGGCATAATGGATCTTATTGTAAGAAAACATTTATTAACGAAATGGGTGAAGGACCCCATAAATCTATTTTACCAATAAAATAGTATATAAGATGAGTTACCTTATTCAAATAATGTTTTACACTGATTAAAGTTACATGATTAATCAATTCAAAAGTAATGTAGATATCATTTATTAAACTAAATTTACACATCCTACAATGTTTATGATTATTATTTTATTATTACATAAAAAATAGTGAGGATATCTATAATTTTATTTTTATTCATGTAGCACTAATGACCTACTAATTCCTTTTTTATTTAGTTATGGGAGCTATGACATTACCAACTTTTATGTTGAACCTATTACACATGTTGATTATGCCATAGTGTAGGTTTAGGACATGTCATTCGAGTATATCTCTAATAATAAATAGTTAACTCTATTATTTTTTCATGAAGTATAATTTTGACTAAAAAATTATATGTATAATTTTTTCTTGGTTTTTGTTTGTATTATATCATATAGATAAAATTTTGGATTAAATCTTAGAGCCTATGAAATTATTTAAAGTGATTGAGTCTCTCTCGTAGGTAGACTAGTAGTTAGAAATAATATATTATCATGATTGTCTAGTTGTTATAAATATTAAACCTTGAATTATATTCTAAATTAAAAAGTGTATGCATAGGATATGATTAACCTATAACTATCCAATTTATCTCAATAGATTAGGACTTAAATAAGGTCAATAAAATAAATCATGTGATACTTGGATGATCAGTTAAGGACCAAATGAATTCCATAGATATATTATAGGGTTACCTAAAAAATTTATTTCAATACGAAAGGGTTCCAAATCCCAAGCATAAGGCACAAGCATGTAACTCTCACTAGACCTCAACAAATATAAATTATGGTTGTAACGTAAATGGATGTAAAAAATAAACTAAACTAAATGATGAGTTGGAATTATTGTATAAGGTAAGGTTACATGGTTAATCAAATGGGGTTTTAGGAAACCTAAAGTGATTATGGAAAGTCTAAGCAATCTAATATCCACACCAAATTATTTCGTATGGAGAAGGCCTAAACAAGGATACACATACATATATTAATAAATAAATAAGAAACATATAATATAATAAGTAATAAATGAAATATTATTGGGATATAATATACTTATATTTGGGTTGACCCATTGATGCTTCAATCTCCCCCTTGGATTAATTGGAGATTTTTAATAGATGTTTTAGGTCGAAGACCTCTTGGACAAAGACCTAAGATATACTCAAATAGGAACTCCCAATGACTCTTATTGAGCTTCAATGAAACTATAAGAAAATACTCCTCAAGATAATATTCTAGGCCATTGACTTTGCCAAATGGACTTAGGTCATAAGTGTGATTGAAACTAGAGTTAATAAAGTGTACATGATATGCTATGAATGAAATATGACCCCTATACATATATTAATCCAATACCTAAAACTAACCCTAACCTCTAGTTTGATGATTTATTCCATACACTATAATTTAATAAGTTAGCTAACATAGATGGTATCAGCTAGGCCATTGTAATATAGATGCTAGAAGATAGGATAAGAATTATATTAGCTTGACCAATAGACCAATACAGTATAGGGAGGGGTAAGGAAAAAAATAGATGGTGCCATATAGGTTAATACTATAGGATATATGGAAGCTACCAAATCTAAATAATAGACATACATGAGAGGTAGATGGATTGACATGTAGAGTGGGTTAAAATGATAGTATAAATAGTGTAAATATGATATAATAACATCTCTTGTAAAGCACCATGATCCTTTCCCACCCCATTCTTGTACACCATTTAAGGTGTACACTCAAGTATATTGATGCTTCAATAAGATAAAACATTAGTAAATGATAAATATGAAAAATATTATATGTATATATATGCCTCACCTGAAACTCATCACATGTCATAGTAGTGTAACATGAGATGGTGATTTGGGAAAGAAACATAGTAGCAAACTATAACTTAAAATAAATCCTAAGAGAACTAAAAGTAAATTAAAGTAAATAAAATTAAAATACTTACCTTGATGATTATATAAAATGTGTATGTTGCAAGTGATGGAAGGAACCCAAAAATAAGAAAGAGAGGTGGATCTAAAAAATAAGATAAATTTCTAATTTTTTGTAAATATTTTATGTTATCACCTAAAAAACGTCTATCTCACTAGGATTATAAGCATTATTTTTAAATTGATATATTTAACAAATTTATAGGAGAAAATTTGAATCTCATAACAAATAACTAAAGGCTACAAAATTTGAAATTTGAATATGTGATGTAATTTTATGTAGTCTTATTCTTTTCTATAAAATGTCAGAAAATGCATGGTAAAAAATAACAAAAGATAAAATAATTAAAATTAATTGAAAACACACTAATTCATGTGATAAATTATGTCAAACACTAAAATTAATTAAAATATCTAATGTAAGAAAATGTAAACGATAATCAAATAAGGATATACAACAAAAAATGTAATATCTATGTAAAACAAGTCAGATCAATTCAAACATAAATAATAAAATTATTATGAATAAAAATCATTTATAAATTAATTTTATTAGTATTATAAATTAAATAAGAACCAACCCACAATTACCACAAAATTTTTACTTTTACTACAATAACATAAAACATCTTTACGTTGATAAAACACAGGCTTCTCCTTTCTGAGCCACATGGTAAGGAATAAAGGCTTAACATAAGGGAGGATGAATTTATTAAATAAATTACATGTATAAAAAAAAATTTACCATTTAATTATAATGTATCTATTTTATATTTATACTGAAACATTATAATAGAGTAGATGTAGTGTAGACAAGAGTTAAAGTTTAATAGTGAAGAGTAGTAAGAGGTTAAAAAGTAGATTGACATTTGTAATAGCATATATCATTATATTATAAAGATATATGATAAATTTTTATTTTACATTTATTATTTTATTATAAATAAAGAGATGTTAGAGCATAAATTACTATGTACTGTGTTGATTAGTGTGAATGAACATACCTACTCATTTTCATTTGATGAATGCTTAGGATAATTGTTTAAAAAAAATACTAACCTCTGTGTCACAATATTATTAACTAAATTTAACTTAAATAACATAACCATATTTATCCAACCAATTCATATTTTATGTTAACATTTGGTGGGATCGCATGGACTTTATTTAACTAATGTCTAGGGGAAAGTATCCCTTGGAGTTATAAAATCTAGAGTTAAAATAGATAAAAGAGTAGTGAGAATAAATAATAATATAAAATAAATTAGAGACTAAAATAATTGGTGAATATTTACCTATGGTAAAGTCATCTTTCTTCCAATCATAAGAAGAAAAATTTTGGGTTGCATTCACACAGATTATGTGGCACTGGGTACTATGGAAATCATAACATATAAAAAGGTTGTAGAGTCCAAATTAATGAACAAATAAATTGGATTATATAAAATCTTAAGATACTCTAAAATATTGATACACATTTAACTCAAGATATTGATTATTAGTTCAACTATACACTTGACTAATTTCTCATAATTTGGGCTATATAGGATTTGACAAGCTTTGACATAATCAAAGTCAAGTTGTTGAAGGATCCATAAAAAAATTAATAAATAATGTAATAATACTCATTTAAAATATATTTTTGGATCAAAATTTGGTAAGAGAATGTAAACCATTCATTTAGGGGACATGCATCTTAAGGATGGAACACCAAATGAAGGGGGTCCTCAAAAGTTATGACCACCCAAAATATCAAGTCTAAATGGTTTAAGGAGATTAGATAAGATGTATAGGTATAATAAAGTAAGTATCAAGTTAAGATTAAGTTAATTAAAAAATAATAATATATTAGTAAGAGGATAAATTAACATAGTTAAGATAAAATGGTGAATGAAAAGATGAGGAAATAGATAGAAGTTGAGAAAATTAAGTTAGAAAATAGGAAAGTGATGAAAAATAAAGAAATAAAAGAAATAATATTAAGAATAAATAAGATAATATATGAAACTAATCTACCCTTTCTTACCAAATTCCTCACATTAAAAACCTAGATACTATCTCTACCAAAAGTAGACAAGTTCGTATTCACATTTTTGGAAGGTGTCAAAGAGGCTAGTGAGAGAATAAGAATATAAAAAATTATATCATACATTGAAAAAATTCATGAATTGCATAAAGTATGGATTTTTTGATTTAATTGCATTTTTTATAACATCCAAACTATTTAAAACCTTAGGTGTAAAATACCAACTGATGGAGATTAGTTTGGCCTAAAGTGGATGAGACTTAGAGATTAATAGAATAGATGAGGAAAATATTATTAAAATAAGAGAGCTAGTTATATAGTTGAACCAAGGGAAGAAACTTTAAAAATTGAAGGAAGTTTGATAGGAAGTAATTAGGAGGAAATTTATATAGATAATACATAGGAGTGAATAGATGTTGAAAGAGATATTGACCTTCATGAGAAAGGTGATTCAAAAACAAGTTTTAGTAGTCATACTAGAGATATAAAAAATAGGGATAAAGAGGATGATAAATTAATAGAAGAGATATTATTTAATGAAAACATTAAATAAATTTTTTTAGAGATATAGGAAAATTAAGAGGAAACTCGAAGTGACACAACACCCCCAGACTCCAACCATAAGAGGGCCCAAGAGAAAATGAACCCTTTGGACCAATATCCATCCCCCATATGAATTCACAATAGACATGAACATTTATATCTTAGATGAAGAGAAATATATTTTAGATAAAAAGGAGCATATATGTAAAAATGTTTTATTGAAGAGATTTAGAATAAAAGATAATTTGTAAGAAATAACATAGAAGTGTTAGGAAGAAAGAAGAATATTCCAAGATGAATTAAATAAAGATAAGGGATGTAAACATAATTTGGTTAAATGGAAGAAAGATAAATAATAGAAAAAATTTAATTGTAAAACAATATCAAGTACATCAAACATTTTGATTAATAGAAGTAACAATATTATTAACAAAACCAAAATTGCATCAGAAATAAAAAAATATGATTAATATGAATATCACTCTTTAGGATAAAATGAAGGAAGCCTATAACCCCTTCAACCTAATGGGAGATGTTTTTATCCTTCCTATGCTCTTTTTGGATCAAGTCCATCTTGGGTTGTTCTTGGCTCTTAGCACCAAATCCTTCTTTTTTGGGTTTGGTGCTACCATATTTTTTTGATTAGTTATGATGGGCTTTGACCTTGTCAAGGGCCCCACTAGTTTCTTTTTGTCTTGTTTTATAATTATCTTTAGATATTTATACTACCATATATGGCTTGTGGAGACCTGGGCCTCTCTATTTGTGAGCCCAAGTTGGTTTCCATACCAATATAGAAAATAATTTAATGGGTTGGGGTCCTTCCTAATCACAATTGGTTCTTTCTCATCTTTTTCTTTGGTTGTTTCTACTTTCATTGAGTGTTTTTTCTCTATTGGCTTTTTATGTTTTCTAGGAGGGAGACTAGGGCCTCCTATTATTTCTAGGACTAGATTCAACACTAGAAAAGATGTTTTTATCTTAATATGAATATTATTACTATTGGTACTTATACACCACATATAAAAACCAAAATTTCACAAAATAGGATGAATTGCCACTATTTGTAAAACATACTAAGTATGTGCAAGAACATTTATTTGTGTTGGACTCATATTGGAGGAGTCATAAAATTATTTATGAGAGAGTGATGCTATTTAACTTCATCAAAACATTGAGGGATGATTTCCTTAAATTTCATATCAAAACTTATTCTGGCCATGCAAATACATGGGTTGATGTGCATAAATCCTTTAAATGAGATATTATCTATCCTGACATTCCAACTAAAAGTGTTAGTAAAATGAGAGATTTGATACATAAGGTGATAGTAAAATACTATGATCAATGTTTCAACTTGATAATGAAAAAATTAGAGGAACCATTAAATTTAAAAGTAAATAACTAAATGGTTTATTTTTAGATTGATCCCATGCCTTTGAGCTAATATGGATGGGAAAAAATAATATATTTTTTAAAAAATGTTAGAGATGGTGTCATAGTTAGAAGTTTAGTCATGTATATTAAATACATACACATCATTAAAAGATAATTTATAAATACTAAAATTATAATTATAAAAACTATGGTTAAAATAATAAATACATATGAAATGTGATGAGTTTCATTTTAAAATAAGAATAACCCACCATGGGAAAGAATATGGTTCACTAATTTCTATGTAGAAGGGAATTTAAGGATATAATTCCCCATAGTGACATGATAAAAAGAATGAAAACCATAAGATAAATGTAGATACATGTGGGAACGTCTCCTCCTATTTAATAGGTGATATATGGTGACATGATGTACTATGGAATTTTTTGAGTATATGATCAACATCCTAAAGACTTATGCCCAATGATGGAAGTGGATCCACTCACTAATAAATTGATGTATTACACTAATTTTGGGTCGTTTAATCACTATAATCATACTTGCCTTACCATAAATTCACTAAAGGATGTATAAGATACTAACTAGTTAAGAGAAGTAACAGTTCAACAAATTACAACATTGAAATTACCTATGGGTAACCCTAATATACCACACCCTTGTAAAAAAAACCAAACACCTCACACAAATAGGATTTTCAATCCTAAAACACCCAATCATAATATTACTATAAAAAATAAGGAGGGTATAGGGTAAGTGGTCAGGGAGGCTATAGGGGAAGATACTACATAGTATGGGAAAATAACCAAGGGGGAGAGGATACAATCAAAATTATAATCATGGGTATAGTCAGTAGAGACCCCCACCAAGATGCCAAAAATGTAGAAAGGTTGGGAATATTGATAGATAATGTGTTGAATAACAATATATGGAGTCTGGATTCTATCATTAAAAAATTAACACATGGCTCATTCTCATACCCTAATATGGTACAATTCTATAATAATGTCTAATCGGAGGCTAGGGAATTAGTAGAATCTCCCCTAATTAAAAGGGGTAAAACATTTTAAAAATTTACCAAAAGGACATGATGCAAAAGGATGGTATAATAAAGTTCACCACAAGGCATGATATGAGAAGATTTTAGATGAATAATGAGTAAATCAAAATGAACATCTATTTATAAAAAATAAATAATGTCAGGACACAGTAAAATAACATAAAAAGAGGCCATGGAAGAAGGTTATAAACATTATAAATGTTTTTTTTTGAAAACATGAATGGTGGTAACCACTCATAATGGAGTGAAAAAAATGAAATGAAAAGACATAGCTACCAATTTAGAATATGAATCATGAATATATACCAATAGGGAAAAATAAAATATACATGAACATATTCACATGGTGGATTATAAAAAACATATAATAAAAACAAGATAAGGATCAACTAAAACTAGCCTCTTTTGATGAGGATGACATTTCAGATTTAAAACAAATGACTAAATTGACATAGTTATATAAATAATAGAATAATAAAAAAAGAAAACATAGAGTAAAAAGGATTTATAAAAAAAAACAAAAGAGAAATAAAAATAATCTATTTGGAATGAACATGAAGTGAAAGAAAAGTACCATTTCTCTTAATATCAAAATAGATGGTCATGAGGTAAGAAAGACATTATTTTATCTTGGTGTAGATACCAATGTCTTAACACATAACACATGGGAGTTCCTTACAAAACCAAAACTACATGTCATAACTTATGATATTTAAATGGTTTAGGGTACACCATGCTTACTAATTTAAACCTTAAGATATGTTCAAGTTAAATTTATGGGGATGAAAATAAAAGTATATTTTGAAGTGATTTATATATAAGATACATTATACCCAACCTTTTTAAACTTATTATTGTTCATTGATTATAAAGATACATTGAAATCGAAGGAGGAAGATATTACATTTGAAATAAATGGCCTGGTAGTCCATGTTCCCTTATAAATAGGAATGGGAACAACATGGTCTGAATAATAATGGTTAGAGGAGGAGGAAATTGAATTTGATGAATTCATTAGTGTATATACACTCAATAAATTACAAAACCATAATATGATCAAGAACCAAATGATGATGGGGAGAAAATGCTAGAACATAGAGACAACCTCAAATGATGAGATTGAAGCATGGATGTATGGGGAGTCAAAAATAACAATAAAAAGGGTATGTTACACAAGGAAAATACCATCTAGGGGAAATAATATTACCACATTACATTATCTAATATATTAAAGGAGAATGGATTACTGCATAGAATGAGCTTCCCATTCTGAATTACCAGAATTTACTAGAATCGGGATTGTTGAAAATGATTTACATCAGATTATAAGAGTATGCCTAAAAATGAAATAAGGATGAAGGAAATTAATGAAACACTAAATATCATTTCCAAAAGGTGGTGAAACACCCATAAAATCACTATATAAAATTTGAAAAGGTTTGGCATATTACTTAAGATAAGGTTTATAAAATCAAAGAGTTTTTTGGGAAATATTTAATAATGTAGGAACAACAAGTCCAAGGTTTCACATTGAGAAGTGTGATAAAGTTTGGACTGTAAAAGGAAGAATTAATATATGTATATGGGATTAGTTATTTCACCAAACCCTAAATGGATATCTAAATACATGGTATATGCATCAGGGGATGTGAAAAGGAAATGGTCAATGAGAGGATTAAAAAAAAATTATTTAAAATTCAACTTTTAGGGTTTAGATACTAGGGTATGTTGATAATTTTTAAAGATAAAAACATTAATATTCATCAAAGATTCCACAAAATAAAAATTTACTAGAATAAAATCATAATAAATAGTGTTAGGTCATATGGATGATTGGGGAAAAAAATATAATTAAAAGAGAGTTACCAAAGATTGTGGAAAGAAATAATAAAATAAAATAACTTGAGATTATGATGCATTTTAGAAAAATAACAAAACAAGTGGAGGATGAGAAAAAACATGTATAAATTAGGGAAGGATAAAGATAACTCCTGGATACCTTAGAAGAAAAAACACAATATTTTTACTAACTACTCAAAATCAGAGATGGGAATATAGCTATAAAGGCTAATCCAAAAATTTCCAAAGTAAGAAATTATTGGGGGAATGAAGTAGAAATTATTGATGAAATATGAATATTTATTCCCATGAACTTCCACAAAGATAAAATAAATAAAATATGAACTTAGGACTATGAAAAAATATATAAAAGAGGATTTTCTACCTTTATGGAAATTACCATACAAACTCAATCCAAATGTAAAGTCTAAGGTTAAAATTAAATTGGATATGTTAGATAGTGGAATAATAACCCCTATAGAGGACATAAAATGGATAAGTATTATTGTGATTCAAAATAAGAAAACTAACAAAATATGCATCTTCATTGACTATAGAGATTTTAATAATGCCTATTTTCATGATCATTTCCCAATACCATTTACTAAAGAGATATTATAAAGTTTTATAGGAAAAGAGACTATTCTTTCAATAATGGATTATCTAGATACCATCAGGTATGAATAATGCCTAAAAATTGGCTGAAATACTACATTTACCATGGAATGGGGATCCTTTATGTATATAGTTATGCTATTTGGATTTAAAAATATACCATCTATGTTTATTCCAATAATGGTGAATGCATTCAAATATTTTATACATGAATCCTTATAAGTATATCTTGATGTTTGGACTGTGTGTGGATTAATTAAATACCATGTTTGAGAACTATGGTTGGTGTTCCAAATATTTTTAAAATATTAACATTTATCATAATATAAAGATATGCCATTTTAAAACACCATTTTATACTTTACTATGGAATATAATATGCAAAGAGGGCTTAATGTTAGATCATATAAAAAATTTAACTATCATCAACCTAAAAATACCAAGACATGAAATAAGGTTATTAAAATATTGGGTTATAATAGATATCACCACCAGTTTATAATAATCTATGAAACCATAAGTGCATCAATATATTACTCACTAGAGAAGTGACATAACTAACCTCTATATTTGTCAAAATAATATTAAAAATCCTTTGAAATTTTGAAAAATAAAATAAAAAATGCCCCATTAATTATGTTCCCTAATTGGAAGATCCCTTACCATTTTCATGTAGATTCATCTGGAATAATAATAGGAGTAGTGTTGGCACAAACCCATAGAAACACAGATCAACCCATTTCAATTGTGAGAAGAAAATTGACAAAGGTAAAATAAATTATTCTATTGTATTATGGTATGCACTCATTATGGTGTATGTAGTGCATAAATTTAGACATTGATTATTTTCAACCCCATTTATATTATTTACAAATCATAATCCACTCAAATAATTGATCAACAAACTAATTATACAACGCATAATTTTCCATTGGTTAATGTTATTCGAAGAATTTGACTTTACGATTATGGTAAAACCTAGCAAAGTAAAAAAATATTTTTGATTATCTATCTAGAATCAATATAAGATAAGAGATAGGAATAATTGATGATATGTTTCCTAAATATCACCTCTTCCATGTGGAATCAATTCCTAAAGATATGGAAATAAGAGCATAATTTGTTTCCAACATAGAGTTTCTATTAGAGTATAGTGCATTACAAATAAATAAAGTAATGATCCAATCTTTCCCAATTAGGCGAATTGAGGGATAATTGTGTAAAAAATGAATAGGTTAAGTTTTTTTTAGAGTATCATTACCAAATTAGTGAAATAACATACTAAGATAAGCCCATGATGGATTTACAGGAGGAAACAACTTTAGATAGATAAATAGTAAGAAAATAATGCTTTGAGGCCTATGGTTGCCAATGATATACAAATATGTGCATAATTATTCAAATAATTATGAAATATATTAGATAGTGGGAAATCCAAATGGTATATATGAGATGACACTTTGCCTAGTGTTCGTGTTATCCGCATTTGAGAAATGAAAAACTGATTTTATTGGTTCAATTAAATCTATGGAAAGAAAAGAGAAATGTTAGATTAATTTTACTGGAATAAAATAATTAAAAAGATGGTAATAATCAATGCCATAAATTATTTTAAAACCAATATTTCCAAAAAATTCCTATATGATAATATAATCACATGGTTTATATTCCCATTAAGCATAACAAGTGATCAAGGTAAGCATTTCATCAAAAATTCAATTCTAGAATTACTTAAACTCTTTTTGATGTAACAACATAATAGTAATCCTTAACACCCTCAAGAAAATATAACTATTGAGGTGTTTAATAAGGTATTATATAAGGTTTTAACAAAAAATTATAATACATAGACTGGATGTTTTGGTACTAAGATATCATTAGTAGTATGGTCTTACCTCACTACCTAAAAAAGGTTAATTAAGTATTGTCACTTTTAATTATTATATGGTTTAGAATCAATAGTACCAATAGAGTACATACTAATAATTTTGATAATTTAAGTGAAATTTATAATAAATGATAAGGATTCTCTTCAAGAGAGATTGATATAACTAGAAAAAATGGATGAAAAAATACTTTTGGCAGTATATAACCAAACTTAAGAGAAAATAATCCAAATGCACTATCAACATTTTTATCACACTAAATTTTACCGTGTATGAGTTTTTTCAATCCTTACATATATTATGAACATATTGAGAGCCTCAAGTCATGCTTTCAAAACTAGGCCAAGAGAGGTTTTGTTAACGTACAGGTCTATAGACTTGTAGGTCAACATTTAGATCAAAAGAAGTTATAATGAAGTGTATATGGGCTTGTGAAGATATTTTCCTATGATATCATCTTTAATACAATCCATATATTAGCCTTGGAAGTCAATTTTTCATGTTTCAGGTGAATATATGGAGTGTTTTTGAAAACTAGGTATGCAATCAAGGTATAGTTTTGTGTTTCTACAGGTAAACAATTCACAAGAGCATCATTGGTAAGTTTCCAAAAATATTCATAGCCCAAAAATATGTCAAAACAAGTTTCATCTTTCCCTTGAGGATCATCTAAATACATGAAATATATGGAGGTTTCATCATATGATAGGTGAAGTAGGTGTTAGGCCTAAAATAAACACCCACATGTCTATATGCACTATATGAGAAAAAGGGTGATCTTTTTTGTTTAATAATTAGGTTTTAAGGTAGTCCAAGGTCTAAGTAACCATGAGTATCTTCATCTTGACTATTTAAATTTGAATAATAGAATACTATTCAATATGAACCATCCTCATACCTTTATAGGGTATCTAGCCTAAAATAAGGCCAAACAAGACAATATGGGAAGGCTAGGTGATTGAAGACAATTTAGATGTTTTGAAGAGTTTGAACCTTGCCAACAGGTTAGAGGGATAGAATAAAATATTATATTTCATTGAATTTTTATAGTTCTTTAAAATGATCTAAATAAAGGTGAATGTAGACTCGCAGGTTTGCAAACCTATAGGTCAACATTCTTGATCAAAAGATGAAGCCTTGCATGAAAAGTAGTGTCTTATAGTTTCCTAGGGTATTATTTTCCTCATATAAGTGTGAAAGAGGTAATAAACCAATTTATTAATTCATATATAGTGTAACAAAGTAAAAAATGATCTAAACAAGGATGATATATAATGGAAAGGAGTAAAAGACCCAAATAGGCCTAAACCTCACTTAGACACCTATAGACATAAAAGTTAGATTTTATCAATATGAATCTTTAATGAATATAGAGGATATAAAAAGGATAATATTAATATTATTATACCTATTGGAGATAATTCTAACTAATTATATACATATTGAAGGTTTATAGGCTTAAAAACTTTTCCTTGGTCTCTACACACAAGTCTGTCAACCTGAGAAGGTCTAAACATTGCTTGGAACTCTAATAAGAAGATATATGTAAAGGAATTGAGATTGGAGATTTTAAATATGTTTTCACACTTCAACTTTGTGGCATTTTTTATTCTCAATAGATATTACATGGTATGAATAATCACTAAGAAGGGAGATCACTCAAAACCCTCCTATCAACTTATGAAGAGCTTGAGAAGGCATGGTAATTTTCTTATAAATTCATGGAGGTTTTTCATGGGATGAAATGGATATTTGACTTTTTAATATGTTCCCCTTAATCCAATTCATTTTAATTATTTCATATATTGAGGGCCTCATTTTTATGAATAATCATTAACAAGGTAGGACACTCTAAACCCTCCTAGAACCCTGAAATGAACCTAATGATTATGTAAGTTTATTTAAGTGAATTTAATGTATTAAATTGAACCTAAAAACATATGATTGAAAAAATTAATTGTCTTAAGTAAATTTTAGTTCAATTAATAATCATGTGTGGGAAGGAAAAAACATAGAAAACATCCTTAAAAAGTTTGTTGTAGGCCTATTTATAGGGTGTGACTATATGCAGGTCTCTAAACCAATTGCGAAGGATTTTTAAGCCTAGGAAAAGGTATTGTGATGCATATAAATCTATTTTATATACTCTCATGGTGTCTAGAGAGGTTATCAAACATGTTTTTAAGCAACAAGTTAGGTCAAATAAAGTAACTCTTACTTGCATTGATGGAGTTTATGTTTTAGTCACTTATTCTATGTTTTAAATCCTCTCCAAGGCAAATACAATTATTTTATAGCCTTTTCAAGATTATTTAAAGATAACTATCCTCTTCATATCTCCTAAGAATATTTCAACATCAGTTTGGGTATGTCCAAATGAGAAAAAATGTGTCAAGAGATTCTTGGTAGTTGTGTATATTCCTAGCACAATCTTGATCAAAATGGGAGTTTATCAAGCATAACCAAGGTATCATAAATATGGAGGAGGTGTATGGTACGTATCTTAGAGGATTGAACATCATTGTGAGATAGTTTCAAATGTGTCAAAGAACCTTGAAGGATCTAAAGACAACTGTGGAGTTGTAACTCAAAGAATCACCAAGAAAGGGAAATTTAAAATTAATATAGATGAGTCATGGTGAGTTCAAGAGTCATTATACACCACCTTATTAAATAGGAAGATTAGAAAAATATGACACATGTTGAAGAGAGTTTATACACATGTCTACTTGTAGGCTTTTTTATTTGGCTTTCTATTTGTGACTTACTTCATCATAAGATGATAGTCATCATTGATTCTCTATGTCCACCTTTTCTCTTCCTCTATCATTTTCTCTATATGTATGTCCTTGTGAGGCTTTTAAAAGGATTCTCAACCTGAGTATGGTGAAATTATACTCATACAAACATTTATATTTTTCCTTTGAAAGTGAATAGATGCTGATTTCTAGCCTTTTTAATGCTATAATTAGTATGTGCTTCATGATTAGTTGATGAATGTTAGTAGTATTACCATATCTCTCTTTAATTTTTCCTATAAAAATGCCTACTTATATATTGTTATTTATCTTAGCAATTCATATGGAGTGTGATACAAGGTCTAACATTGTCTAACTTTGGAAATTATTTCATTAGTGTCCTTTATGAGATCTCTTGATCATCCCCTCTTAGTTATTGTCTTGATCTTCACCTTCATATTGAATTATTAATGCTTGGAGACTCATGTTGAATTAGTGAAATATATTTGAGTCCTTGTTGATATCCTTAGTGAATTATAGGCAAGTGTAGGGTGTCAAGTTTGGTGCATCCCCTCCCATTTAGTTATTTTGAGTCATTTCTCTCCCTTTTCCTAGAAAGCAATAGGTTTAATAGTAGTTTCAAAATGAAGCATCAAGGGATCTAGCCTTATCTTTAGATTCACCACATTTAATAGTCAACCATAACCTAGAGGTGTCTCCATGCTATTACCTAGGTGAGAAATTCTTGAACAACCTCCACAAGGGTGTAATTTAGTGTGATAACATAAATATTAAGGTTAAGGAGTTTCAGGTTGAAGATAAAGTCTTTTTATATGATAAAAAATATAAAAATTAAATAAAATTAAAGATAATATGTATTTGTCCCTATATATTTGATGATATATTTGAATAAAGAGAAATAAAACTAAGAACACTTGCAGGCACACTAAGAAAAGGTTTGTGAATAAAGCATGATTGAAACTTTATACTGTAGGTAATTATAGTGAATGATAATGAAAAATAGTAAAAGGACTTAAGGGGTGAAATTTTATTTCCATATAGGTGATTCAATTGAGGATAATATATTATATTATTACACATGTCTAAGTACATAGTGATTGATCATATTACCCCCACTAGGTTGGCATTATCATTCTAGCTAAACAAGTCAAGTGAGGATACTGTGATTTCTTATGATAAACACCTAAGTACTTGGTTTTTTATCATGTCAAACACATGATGAACTATCAAAAAATAAGTAATATAAAAATGGGTGATGGTAATGAAAAAAAATGAGAAAAGCAGGATAAAAATAATTTTGAAAAAATAGAAAAAGACATACATTTTTTTTTAAATAGAAAAACATAAAATGGGTTTTGAAAAAAAATCAAACATGTAGACAAAAATAATTCAACAAAAAAAGATAAAAAAAATATAACCCCAAAGAAATAAGTAGCTAGATAAAAATAAATGATAATTTAGATAAGAATATAAGCAATTACAGAAGAAAGTTAAGAGTAGGGATAAAGAGATAAGGATGGAAATATAATATAGTATTTGAGTTTGTTCCCATAGAATAATATATTTAATGAGTTTGTTTGAAATTAAAAAATATAGATTGAATACAAATGAATGGATGGTGTTAATTACCAACATAGTTAAAAAATATAAAAAAATGATGAAATCATTAGGATAAGATCAACATAAATGGCAATGAAGCTAGAATACAAGTAATTGAACACCAAAGTGGATGATTTGGGTGAAAGAGACATAAAAAATAAATGTGATTAAATACATCACTTGAGTACCATGATTAATAGATAGATTAGATGTATTATAAAAAAGGGTTTATCTAATGAAAAGTTACACCATCATTTGATTACCATCACTCTGAAAAAAAATCCATGTGAAGTATTATCACTCTTCTTGAGCTCACTTTTTAGATATACAAAACTAAAAGAAAAAATATGGAGGTACCCTAAGTTGTAGATACATATTAAATTAATCAACCCAAGTTTAAAAATAATTTGATGAAATAAAAAAAATTGGATTTGCATGGTGCATTTTCTAGTGTGCCCTCTTTGGTAACACATTTACAAGATATTTATAAATACATTTGATCACATTTGCTGTAAATCAACCATATGGTTTTTGATATATAAAGAAGTGGAATGATGTAACTAAATGTATAAATGTATTATCTAGAGTAGAAGGTAGAGTACAACATCATACCAAAGATAAAATTTGATAAATGGAGTTAGTTTCCTTGTTTTGGATTAGTGGAAGGTACCATAAATAAGCTTCTTAGTTAAGATATTGAGGATATTTTGTACATAGATCAAGCATATCATATTACACTAGATGTAATATATTTTGTGACTAAATTAAATCATAAAGGGCACACTAATCATAATTATGATGGAAATAAAAGTGTTAGCACAAGCTCGAGTGGCTTTACTCACATGAACCTGATTTAATCATCAAGTCCTTTCAGTTGAAAAAATTCAAAGAATCTATCATACACTTTACCTAAAAGGCAATTAAAAAAAAGGTGTACTACATAAATAGGGAGGATTCAATGATTTAAAATCATTTGAAACTTATGTAGGACATGATTTCCATTGGTATACTAAATAACTTGGATACCATGCTCTATGAACAATACCTAGATAACCTCTTGAAGATAAAGAAAGGTACACATGATTTTTTCTATGGATCACTTCTCTTAGTATTAACCATGTATTTTACACATATTATTCTTGGTCATAAATTTTCAATTTAATGGGACCCAAATGCCCCTATAATAACTCATATAAAAAATAAATTTGAAGGAATACATGTATAATATGAGGCCAAACACTTTTTAGTATGGAAGAAAATAATTAAGAACATGGTAAATGGGATATTCCACATATATAAAGAGATAGTGCAAAAGAATTACATAGAGGTCAATTTAATAGTAGATACCAATTATGTCTATATAAAACCATTTTAGAGAAAAACTATTCCACTTATACCCCTTCCCTATGAGGTTAGTGATGAGTAGATTGAAGTAGTTATAATTGGGGATCATAATTTACCATAGGACCCTATATTAGAAAAAATCATGAGTGAAGTAGGGGTAGTTCTCATCCAATATAGGAAGAAGAAGCCCATAAAATATAAAAACCACTACCACATGAAGCTATAGAACATCTCAGATAAAACCTAATGTACATAGATATTTATGCCTCCAAATAACAACTATATGACTATAATATTTAGAAGAAGAAGAGGAGGAGGAGGATACTACACCATTTTTAGTAAAGGATTATGATACTAGTGGGTTTTTAGGACAATAATAAATGGAATAAAATGGGACCCTTTCATATTATTTGAGGGTAAGTACATCTAAACATGGTAATGAACCTATAAAAAATAAAACATAAAACTTTAGACATTGTAATAATAAGAGGAATCCCCCACACCATCCTTAGTGGTAGGAAAAACATTAATTGGAAATGAGTGGGGGGAAAGACAAATAAGTTATTCACCATAAAAAATAAAGTATAGAAAGAAAAACAAAAAGATATAAAATAAAAAGGGAAAAATGAAACCCTAGTAACATACTCAAAGATAGATTAATCATATGAAGGGGACAAACATGAAATTTAGACAAGTGAAGAAGGGGAGACCACTACAAAAGTGTTGGATATGAATACATTTCTAAGAATATGCCATAACAAAGGATGGATTACATATATTTAAGTCCATATGTCTTAGATTATATATTATAAGGAGTCCATGCTTACCTAAAGGAAATAATCATACAGACAAAGGATAAGAGCAAAGCAACTCAGATGATGTTGGATAACTATTAAGAAGATACACTAAATAATAATAGAGTAAGAATCTATGTCCCTTAAGGATATAAATAAGATAAGATAACCCCAATAGACTAATCTATTAACCAAACAAAATATTAATATGGTAGTAGAGACTTTTGGAAAACAACAATAATTATAAATATTGAAAGAATTGGAGGATGCTATAGAGTAACAAAGAATATAGATAGAAAAATAACTAGTTGAAGAGAAAAATAAAATAAAATAAATTGAAAAAATAGCCACCTAATAGGCTAGACAAATTTTGGAAAAGGAGAAGGCAATGGAAGTAAAAAGGACAATAGAGGAAGAAATAAAAAAGAAAATTAAAGAAGAATAAAAATAGAAAATTAAAGAGGAAACATAATAAAAGTAGAGGAAGAAAATATAGTAGTAGAAGAAAAGGAAAATAAACTATAATAGGAGGGGAAAAATAAAAAGGAGGATGAAAATAAAAAATAGAGAAGGAGGAAAGGAAGAAAGAGGAGGTAAATAAAAAAATAGAGAAAGAGGAGAGAAATAAGCATATAGAACACATAAAAAGGAGGAGGAGAGGAAAAAGGCAGAGGCAAAAAAAAGGGAATAAGGAAAAAGATAAATTTAAATAAAATTCAAAGGGTAAGAGAAAGGATGTCAATAGTATTTTTATAAGTTCTGAGCAAATTGGAGACATTACAAAGACTTCACTACATGCTACCTATTAAGGTCAACATCCCCCCATTCCTAAAAAAATTAGGGAGACTTATGTTAAATTGTGCAAATTTGTACCTTAAAATTAAAAATTCCCTTGACTAGAGTGTCACTAGTATGTTTTTCACATTATTTATATTTGAAGATCATCCAAACCTAGTTTTGTTAACATATTTTCACATGATTCTAGTTTGCTCTATTCTAAATTTACTAACTTTGGATCTCTATGTTTCCTAGTTTTAGGTCCAATGAAGTCTACTTGGAATGAATGATATTTGGGTTTCATGATTTTAATGTTAACTTGATCTTTTACTAGCCTTTGGTTGGTTGAAAATCAAATTAAATTGTTAAACCCTTTGTCTAAGTTTAGTCTATGTACTACTTTTGAATTCAAAAACTAGTAAGATCTTTTATTTATATTTTATGTGGGAACACTTTAAATATGATATGGATTTAGTTTAATTTGTTTTATCCTAAGGCTTAGTCATATTTTTTTCAAGTATTTTATCTGGTAAACTTTTCAAACTTTACAAAAATCAACCCTTTCAAATTTGGTTCCATGAAAATTCACCCTTCAGAACTTTTATGATGCAAAGATTTGGTCTTCGATGGAAATGTGTCAGACATTTTGCTTAGGAAAATTCCATTGAAAGAATGCCCTTTGGATTTTTTTAAATTACCCTTTAGTTTTTTTGAAGGACCTTTTAGGATTTTTTTCATGGGCACATTTCCCTATGAAACATACCCTTCAGGCCCCTTTTTGTCTTAGACTAATTCCTTCAAACTTTTTATCTTAACCATTTTACCTGATGAAATAGACCCCATCGGATAATTGCTTTGGACATTTTGTTCAATGAAATTGGTCTTTAGAATAATTTCCCTAGATAAAAATTATGAAATAAATTCCCCACACAAATAACCTAAATGCCATACAACATAGTCAACAATTCAAAGCCCAAAAGCCCAATAGAATTACCAAGTGGAATGACCTCAACACATAATGTAGATAGGAGCCAATCTCACTCATCATGATCTAATGGAGTGTGTTTTTTCAAATAGGATCTAATGACATGAGATCAAATTGGGCAACTAAGTGTAAGGTCCTTTTTATTGAGACATGGACCTAGGATTAAACATTATTCCATGTCTCTTATTATTCAAGAGGTCACTTTAATATGTTTTAAACCTAGCTCAAGACTTTATATTAAAAGGATTTGTTTTCATGGAAACTTTAATCTAACACTTTGAGTTAAGATTTACATGTATCCTGAGCCCTAACTTCAATGTTTCCTATTACTTGTAGGAACCAATATCACTTGGATTAATGGACACATTTTTATATGATAATTGTTTAACCCCTTCCAATGTTACTAAAATTGGTTTCTTGTGTTTCAAGATCAATGTAATCTTGTTTAGGAATGAGAATGATTACGGTTTGCTTCTTCAAATGCTAAAATGGACCTCTTATTATAATTTAGTCTAAAAATAATTAGATCTATTTTAAACCATGATTTAAAACCCTAGTCTAATTTTTTGACCTAGGTCCCTTCTAATTAAATTCAAATTTGTGTGGGAATAATTATAAGTGTCATAGACTTAGCCTAATTTTTACCTTAAGGCTTAAGTCATGTTTTTCAACATGACCAAACCTTAGTCTAAATTTTTTATGCTTGGTCGCTTTATATCCAATGAACATGTAGTCCCTTTTACTACATTGTAGCTTAGCTTAAGGCATTACCCTAAAGTTTCATCATATTTATTTATATAATGAAACCTTAGTTTAAAACCTTATGCTTGGACCTTTTATTATTTGTAGGGTCCCATTTTATTATGCTCTAAAACTTAGCATAAAATCTTGATCCTAAGGTTCATGTTCATGTTTATTAACATAAATAAAAGACCTTAGTCTTAATATTTTATCCTAAGACCTATGAATTTACCTGAGCCTAACTTAAATAGTTTACATCTTCATAGGATCAATGACATGCATTTGCTTTTAAAATATTGATCTGATGGAGCATGACCAGTCAAAAATTTAATGATACCACTAAGATGGTGAGAAGGTGACAAGTGTCATGGTTGTAGCTAAAGAACAATGGACAACCAATGGAAGCCCACCCCTCAGATCAAGATCTGATGATGCACATTCACTCAAATGATGATGATCAAATAGTGCAAGATAAGGGTGGATTATTCAACAAAGCTTGATCAAATGTGAGACTACCAAGTGTCACATATAGGAAGAAGAATGAACCTAGAAATGATAAGTGGTAGGCCCAATAAATAATATTGAGGAGATATTTAAAATTCATGTACATGCACCCATCAAAGACATTCACTTGGGTGTCAATTGATGATCACGATGATGTCAAATTTAAGACAAAAAATAGTCCTAAGGATGTGTTTAAAATTGATGGTCACACACCCATTAAATATGTTCACATAGACATAAATTGATAGTTTTAAGGACATCACATTTAAGACAATAAATAGTTTTGAGGATATTTTAAAAATTAACGGTCACATGTCCATCAAAGACATTCATGCGAACATCAATTGATGGTCATGAGGATGTCAAATTTAAGATAGTCAATAATCCCAAGGATGTTTTTAAAATTGATGATCATGTTCCCATCAAAGACATTAATGTGGATGTCAAATGATGGGCACACAAACATCAATTTTAAGATAGTTGCTCAGAGCCAAATTGTCTAAACATCTATGGACCATGTTAATTCATACAAATAAATCAGATAGTGTGAGATCAAAGTTGGTTTTTCAAAGGAAACATTCATATTTTATACAGTGATGAGTAGGATGATAGGGAGACGCTATGGAGATGCCACATTAGAGCCATGTGGGATATATGCCAAACTGGAGACCTTGTAGTCCTGGTAATGTAAAGGTAATTTGATCTAGAGTCCACCAGTGAGAAGTCTAACAAACCATGGTATCTTAGATGAATTTTTCCTGAGGGAACATGGAATTCTATTTTGACCTTTAATATTTAGAATCAAGAACCAAATGAAATATAGGTTAGATGATAGTATGGTGATGGACCTAATCCTAAATAAAAGAGAAGAGCACTACTGAAGGCCAAAAGTATCAAAGAACCATGAAGATCTTATAGAAACACAAGGGTCCTAAAGGTTAAGAGACTTAGGAATATCCTTTCTATAGATAAATATTGTCCATTTTTAAAGTGGAATATTATATTTATAAAGACATGTGTAGTTTATAAAACACACTGCCTATAGATCAATCCATTGGGAAAGTCTAGCGTATTTTTAAAAGATTTGTGGAAGGGATAGTTGTCCCTATGCTTCTCCTTTTTATTTGGTTGGGACTGATTGACATGCTTCCTTACATCTTATAAAAGGAACATTGTCAATTGTAAGAGGGAGAGAGTTTTTGAGCTAAAAATTGTGTAAACTTTTGAGAAACTAATGAATGTAGGGAATTTTGAAAAGATTATCTCATTTTGTTTGTTTGAATTGCTATATGGTTTCTCTCTCACTTGTCTATTTTGAATTCTATATTTGAATAGTTCTTGTATATTCTTGGTGTGTACCTTTGAATGTAAAATTGTTAATTTGTGACAATGCTAGGTTAATTAAAGGTTCTCTATTTTGATTCATTTTATTTGCTCTGCATTTGGAGATTTTCATATGCTATCTACTCATAGGGGTAGATCTTTAAAGTAAACTTGGTTCTTATTTGCATTATTTCCCACATGCCTTAGATGCTCACCTGATGTTTGATAAGATTTGAGATTTCATTATTTCATGTCATACATTATTTAAGTACATGCTTGGATGAGATTTGAACTTTGTCATGATGTCTAGAGTAAAGATCAACAATATATTTTCGCTCTACCCTACCCTTCTTTTCACTTTAGATTAAGCCTCATTGTGAATATCTATTTAAGTTTAGTTTTAATCTTATATTTGAGAATAATTAAATTTAATTAGTATATATTTCCATCATATTTTTAAAGAATTATAGGCCACGGTGACTCCCAACCACCAAACATAATAAATATTGTGAAATAGTCCACTCACTTTGCCTCTATTCCATCAATAGATAACATGATTATCACAACCTATAACTCATGCACTGAATTCAAAAATGAGAAGTGTTTTTTAAAAACTTTGATCACCTTGTGATACATATTTAGGCATTAACACCACCTTAGGAATAGTAATAATGGTCCAAAGTAGTATAACTACTCTTATGGACCCACTAATGAGGATACAAGCATAATTGGCATAGTATAAGCAAATGATGTTCACTATTATGGTGCCATTAAGTTTTTTTATCTTATTGTAGTAGGGTAGATTATAGAAGCCTATTAGAAACCAAATCCTATAGAAAACCATATTTCTAGATAAACTCTCATTCAAAGTTGTAGATAGACTAGATTAAAATTTATTAATTTCCTTGATCACTACTAAGCCACATTATGACCTAGATACAATTTTTCCCATAAATAAATAATTATAGGATATTATGTAGAGTTTCAAAATCCATGAATGAGATATAATAAATAAAATCTTATTCAAAATTTGGGCTAGGAAATAATATAAGGAATAATTATTGGTGTTATTACTAGGATAAAATCAGGTGAAGAGAACCAAATATAATGATCAAGTAAAGAAATTATAGGAAATAATGGAGGATGCAGATAATTAATTTGATTACTCACTCAGTTGGTCCCTATGAAATTAAGATAAAAAATAAATATAGGATATCAAAAAATAACTAAGTATTACTTATAATAGCTTTGGAGCCCAACAAATTCCATCTAAAGCATAATGAGTTAAATTGATATATCTACATGGACAATATAAGTAAAATTAAACTCAAATTATATCAATATATGAGAATATGGAAGATTATGTAACTTATCTAATTACTCAAATGGATAATATGTAATTCAAAATCAAAGGACATGAAACATACTTGCACATACTAGAAAACTCTCTAGCTCCAAAAGACATAGTGATGGCAACAAAAGAAAACATGGCCATGAATAATAAAATTGTGGAAGCTAAGATAATCATTATGAACTAGGACACATTTTATAAGGATATGTTGAAAAAATATTGGAAACATCTACCTAAATGAAGGTAATACATAGCATGATTAATTCTTTATAAGAATATAGTTTTGTTACTAAGTGGAATGTTTTGGTACTTATCAACACTTTAGAGTTGTATCAAAGATAAGGAAAAATTATAAAATCTAGGAAATTTTTGGAAGTAAGAACCAAACCACAATTAATATAGATTGATTACCTTTAATGTATCGACAAAAAACATTTCCAAGCTAATAAAATAGAGGCTTCTACCAACTAGGCCACATGGTACCTAATCAATCATTATAGTAAAATAAGATGAATTGATTAAAGAAAATATATGTCTCACATAGACATAAGCATTTAATTGTAAGTTATTTATTAGGTATTTATACCACACCATTATAATATAGTACACATACCATAGAGAAGAGTTAAAGTGTAATAGAATAGAGTAGTAACAGGTTACAGACCAGAGTAACCTTTGTAACAAAATATGGTGGTATAGTCTAAAAAGATATAAGAGATTTATATTTAGTGGTTATTATATTATTATAAATAAAAAATTTGAGAGTGGGAATTACTATTTACTATGTCCAAATTATTATGAATGAACGCACACATTTATTTTTATTTGATGAATTCATAAGGTAAATGTTTATAAAAATACTAACCTATGTGTCACACTAGTCTTAACTATTATCATATTATTGTATTATCTTAGGTTATTTGATAAGGTATATTTCCTATGTTTATGGTTATAGTGGTTTTAAACATTTAGGTAGGTAAGTTTCATTGGCCTAGCTATTTTACACTACCTAACGTATTTGGTTCCACCCACCTCCTTGTTTCTTAGGTGTTCCTTTTATGCCCATTTAATAGGATTTAATTTTATTATTTTAGTACGTTTATTAATTCATTTACTCATGTTTTTAATGAATCTATTATGGTACCAAATCTTATGATTTAAGAAGCTTGGGAGGGAGCCTATGGAAAAAGAGAGGAACAACTTTTTTTCCTATGACTAGCCGTTCAACTTGGAAGAAAATTTAAAAAATTCATTTGAGCATTAATTTTTATTATTCTTATTTCTATAAAATTATCTAGCCTAAGATTCTTCTATTGAATCATACCTAATTGAATTTTGCTAAGTATTTTACCTAGAAACTACATTTAAAGTTTTTTGGTTGGTCATTTCCATAATATTTGGCAAGGAGACCATATTTTAATTTCAGCACTATATTTGGCTTGTGAAGGCTCTAAAAATTTATATTTTATAAGATAATCTCATTGGATTTGATAGTATCTTCTTTGGCTGAGAAATGAGTCAATAATTAGCATTTGAAAGATTCACAAGTCAACCATTATCTTGAAATTGCATAGGTCTCTTCTAATTGGTTGATTTTTATAATATAAAGTTTAAAAAAATTATATTCATGTGAATATATTTCAATTTTTGATTATTTTAATTTATTAAAATATTGAAAATTGAAAACTTTGGAATATAAGCCATATTAGAGCCCCATCGCTGATTAATTATCAAAGAAGCTCTAAGAGGCTAAAAAGTTGATAATTTTATAGGTTTTTACCTATAATCCAACACAAAATAAAAGCTATATATCTCCCAATTTAATTATTTTTGTCCATTCTTTGTTGTTTTTAAGACAAAAAGTTTAAAATCTCTCAAACGGTGTTGATTTTTTTGTTAAAATTTGGAGGTATTGACTAGTTCATGATTTGAATTATTGGGTATGATGAATTTTATTAAATTAATGACATTTTTTTAATATTTGAATTTTTTAATAAAATCTAGTCAAAATGGCTAGTTTATAACACCTCTTGTTTCTATATTCACAAAAATTGATAGGTAAAAATTTTCTATTTGTGATGTCACAAGGTTTTGATGATATGTGAATATCAAAATCTTGATAAAATAGTTCTTGGTAAAGATCAAAGTCTTACCATTGGTACTAATGACTATGATAAATGTCATCATGAGGATCTTATGTTATTAAAACTATCAGTAGTAGATAATTCTATCTCAGAGGTCAAAAATTCAACCAAAGCATTAGCTTTGTGGACTAATGTTACTTCTAAATATCAGGATTCTAAAGCTAGTAGGATATTGTATTTGAAGAATTTTTTATTTTCCACTAAGATGCAAGAAGGTGGCTTCATTTTTGATTTTTTATTACAAATCAAGGACATTAATGATTAGTTGAAAGCTATGTAGAATCCTATTAATGAGTAAGATTTTATTGCTCTAGTTATGCATAATATTTCACCTTCATTTGAGTCAATTATGGAGTCCTTGTACATGATTGCTAAGATGCAGACTTTGGACTTTGAAAATTTGTCCATATTGTTATTAAAAAAGGAAGGATGATAAGATTAGATAGTGTTGTCTACATCTACTTATACAGAGAGTGGATTCTTCATCAAGGGAAAGGGTAAGAAGTTTGGTAAAACTACTATTTTTTCAATAGAAACTTCACAAGTAAGTGGTTCTAATAATATATCTATGTGGAAATGTGTTTATTATAAGCAACATGGTCATCTTAATAAATATAATAAGATATGGATAACCCTAAAAAGAAAGCTCATCATGTGAATTTAGATGAAGGTGAAGGTGAGGAAACATCTCTTGATTTTTATTTCATGGCTTCCAGTGGTAATTTTGTGTGGGATCAATCTTAGTACTTTGATTCAAGGGCATCCCACCATTTTACATGATATAAGGATTAATATGTGGATTTTGTTGAAAATAATATGTCAGGGAAGTCCAAGAACAAACACACCTCTGTTCTGATTCCTCTTGTTGGATCTTGCTCCTCAGAAAGAGCACAGTGTGATTACCAAATATAAGCAATTATAAATGCGGAAATAACCAGAAACACAAATAGCTAGAATTCACCAATAGCATAGAATATGAGAGATAATACACTATCTTGTATTAACACTTTATAGAAAAGAATACAACAAAGAGTCGCCACACTCTTTCACCTTACAGAGGTTTGCCACACCTCAAGTGTACAGTAATTCTTCTTACACAACACTCTCCTACACAAAAAACGGTCCCAACAACCAACTCACAAATAGAATTGGTGTTCACCTCTCCAACTAGTCAGTAATAACCCTACCAGTTCACCAAGCACTCTATAGCACTTCAAGCTAATCTCCCATGAACCTGCAACCTGCAATTCAACAGACCATACTCACATGTGGATCTCCTATGAGCTTGCAACAACCTGCAACTCAATGATCATACACACACACAGAAGGTACTTCCTTGCCTTCCTTATCTTATGCTTATACAATACATGCCAATGGGTCTATAAATAGATCCCTCACTTAAACAATAACTTTGACTCTTAATTTAGACAATTATCTTCGCAGCCCAAGACTCTAACTGGCCTTTACATGCAAACACTTCATTCACTTAACTAATTGTCCGTGTAACGAGCAATTCTGGAACACATAGGTGACCGACGCCAGTCCCTGCTTGCCTGGTTGTGCCGACGTCGGCCGACTCCCTGCCATCGCCGGTGGCCTTCTGCACTGGGTCACGACCGACGTCGGTCCTGCTGCCAACGCTGGTTCTCCTAGATCTCAACAACCTCTGTTCCACCTTGTTTGCAAGTAGCTGAAGCTTTTAGCTCCACAACCTAACAATCTCCCACTTGGAGATAAACAGCTGCAACCTATACATGTACCTGTACTCTGTCTAGTTTGTTCCCTTGGCTATGTATCCATCTTCAAAATCACCCTTGAATACCAACCACCACAAAATCTGTGGTGCAAAACCTGTCATCCAAATCACCTGCCACATCTACATCTACAACCATGTAGAAATTAACCTGAACCTACATAGCATGTGCACCTTCTGCTAGTCCCTATAGAATCCACTGAACTATCCTCCAATGGTTCTCTCTCGGATTGGCTCCAACTTGTGACAACTCCCACTGCTTGGGAAAACTCAGGTTTAGTACATACCATGCACTCAACCTCATTATGTGAATCAAGACACTTGTTCATAGAACTGTCCAACCATCAGCGTGCTAACCAGTTTCACACAATCATCCTGAAACAAAGTCAACATATGACCTACCATGTCTCTAGAACACACTCATGCCAAAGAATCTTGCTGCTCCCAGATTCTCCATGACAAACACCTAAACTAGCTTTACCTTTAGTTCAACAATACCTATATATGTAACCCTGCAACAAGCACATCATACAGAAATAGGATAGTGTAGCTAATACTATCCAACCTGGTAAAGAGAAACACAATGATCAAACCTCCATTGCCCTGTAGCTCACACAAGATCAAATACCCTGATCTTCCATCTCACGTATCCATTTCTGCTCTTCTTCATCCTGAACATCCATTCATCTCTCAGTGCTTACTTCTAGCTGGCCACTCTACCCAAAACCCCTGTTTGGTTCTCCTCCAAAGAATCACATCCTCATCCATGCCTAGCTCCCACTGTTTCTTGGATCTACCTGTTCTGCTTCTTCAATAACTTCCTGGTCCTATGCCATAAGTGAGCAACAAGTAGTGTAAAGAAGGGAAATGACGAATTTAAGAACTTACTTACACCTTTAGTCCTCCATATGGGCGCTTGAGACTCTATGACAGCTTGCTATCCACCCAAAATTTGTCTCAATAACTGATGCCAGTCACATCTCAGTCTGCAGACAACCAAAGTCAGTTTCCTGCGACTACCACCTTGCTGATGTCAGTTTCCCCTGGCCGACGCTGGTTAATATCTACCCTGAGTCACCGACGTCGGTCTACACATAGCCGACATTAGTCCCTGTCTGGATGCCGACGCCGGTTTTCCTGTCGACGTCGGTCTCTGTGTTTTTCTTGTGAGACCTGACTTTTTTCTGCGAGCTCTTTTTGGATCAAATCCTTGTCCAAATCACCCTTACTCTACTCAGAATTCTTTTGCATCTTGTGCTAAACTCTGTCCATCACCTTCTCCTTAAAAACTAAGGCTTTCCTATCCTTGTCACTAACATCGGGTTCCTCAAGAAACGTTACCTTCTTCTGCATATAGAAACCACGATCCATACCTTCCAAATCTGAAAGCATATCCTTTGACTCAAGAACAAGCATCTCTTTCTTATCTGTGTGACCAAGCCTATCAAGCCACATCTCTGAATCTACAGCTGAAGTAGAAAACCCAGAAAGAGAATCAGTAATACAAGTAGATAGATAAAGCGTACCTACTTTCTTACCTCTAGCTACAACAAGTGTACCCTTGGTAACCTTCCAAGAGTTCACTGTGAGAGTTACTGTGCAACCCTCATCACCCAAACTTCTAACAGAAATTAAATTCTGCTCCAGAACTGGGACATGCATGACTTCTTTTAACACCCATGTGTTACCTGTCTATAGTTTCAGCTTCACTTTCCCTTTGCCAACAATCTAACAAGGCTTACCATCGCCTACATAAATTTCTCCAAAATCTCCCTAGACATACTCATGAAAAAATTCCCTATGTGGGGATGCATGAAAAGAGGCACCAGAATCTAAAACCCAAGATTCTACTTTATCCAAAGAACATACCAGAGCATCCCATGCAGCATAATCTGCAACGTCTGCTTCTTCTTCATGTTCTTCATGCTGATCTGTACCTGATCTATAATCTCTCTTTAAGTGCCCTTGCTTTCCACACTTCCAGTAGGTTATTCTGCCATACCTAGACTTGGATCTCTTGCCTGTCTTGGACCTTGATCTCCCATGCTCTATCTTTTCTCTTTGCCTTCCTCTGCCTTCAACACTCAAAGCATTTCCTGATGATTCACCTGTGCTATTCCTGTGTATCTCTTCATTCAAGGTTACACTCACAACATCATCCACTTTTAAGACTTTTGAAGGAGACACAGTATTAGAAACTGCCATTACCAAACCTTCCCAACTTTCAGGTAATGAACACAAAATTAAGAGAGCTCTAATTTCATCATCAAATACAATATTGACTGAACTTAGCTGGTTTACTAAACCATGGAAATCACTAAGATGGCTATGAACAGATCCACCTTCCAACATTTGCAAATTAAATAAATGCTTCATAAGAAATACCTTATTAGAAGCTGAGGGTTTTTCATATAAATTTGCCAAAGATTCCATCAACTCCACCATTGTCTTACACTGTGATAAGCTGGAAATCACAGATGATGCAAGATTCAATCTGATAGATCCCAGAGCCTTCCGATCAAGAACCTCCCATTCTTCATCTTTCATATCTGAGGGTTTGCAAGTAACCCCTCCCAACGGTAAGTACAAATCTTTTTGATACAGATAATCCTCAATCTGCATCCTCCACAATTGGTAGTTCTTGCCATTAAACTTTTCCATCCGTAGCTTACTATTTTCTATCATTGCTCAACTCCCACTCAAACAAAAACCCTATAAGTACCTGTAATCAAAACACACTAACCAGATCTAATCCAATCTGTTAGTATCCCAACCAAAAGCTCAGATACCACTTGTCAGGGAAGTCCAAGAACAAACACACCTCTGTTTTGATTCCTCTTGTTGGATCTTGCTCCTCAGAAAGAGCACAGTGTGATTACCAAATATAAGCAATTATAAATGCAGAAATAACCAGAAACACAAATAGTTAGAATTCACCAATAGCACAGAATATGAGAGACAATACACTATCTTGTATTAACACTTTATAGAAAAGAATACAACAAAGAGCTGCCACACTCTTTCACCTTACAGAGGTTTGCCACACCTCAAGTGTATAGTAATTCTTCTTACACAACACTCTCTTACACAAAAAATGGTCCCAACAACCAACTCACAAACAGAATTGGTGTTCACCTCTCTAACTAGTCAGTAATAACCCTGCCAATTCACCAAGCACTCTATAGCACTTCAAGCTGATCTCCCATGAACCTGCAACCTGCAATTCAACAGACCATACTCACATGTGGATCTCCTATGAGCTTGCAACAACCTGTAACTCAATGATCATACACACACACAGAAGGTACTTCCTTGCCTTCCTTATCTTATGCTTATACAATACATGCCAATGGGTCTATAAATAGATCCCTCACTTAAACAATAACTTAGACTCTTAATTTAGACAATTATCTTTGCAGCCCAAGACTCTAACTAGCCTTTACATGCAAACACTTCATTCACTTAACTAACTGTCTATGTAACGAGCAGTTCTGGAACACACAGGCGACCGACGCCGGTCCCTGCTTGCCTGGTTCTACTGATGTCGGCCGACTCCCTGCCGTCGCCAGTGGCCTTCTGCACTGGGTCACGACCGATGTCGGTCCTGCTGCCGACGCCGATTCTCCTGGATCTCAGCAACCTTCTGTTCCACCTTGTTTGTAAGTAGCTGAAGCTTTTAGCTCCACAACCTAACATAATAGTAGTAATGAATATGTATCTTTGGGAGATAGTAGAACTCATTTTGTGAAGGGATATGGTAATGTTTAGATTAGTTTTAATGGTGTAGTTTGGTATAAAATTAAGAATGTTAGGTATGTGCTTGATATGAACAAAAATATGTTTTCAATAAGTGAGATCACTTCAAAATATTATTTTTTTGTAAAATTTCAAAGACATCAATATTTAGTCACTACTAGAGATAACAAGATTATTTCTATTGGGATTGGTGAGAAAGGCTTGTAGAAGCTTACATATCCATAGAGGGCTAAGGGAAGTGCACTTGTAGAAGTTGATATCATAACTTCACTTTGGCATGAAAGGTATGGTCATTTGAATTTATAGTATTTAAATACATTTAGCAAGACTAAGATGGTTAAGGGAATTCCTTCTATTTGAGATAGTCATCATGTATGTACTAGATGTCAGTTGGGGAAGCAGGTTAAACATTCATTTGATATTGGTAAAGATTTGAGAGCTAAGGGAGTATTGGATATGGTAAATGAAAAATTTCATGGTCTAATGCAGACACCTACCCCTTATATATCTTATTATTTTTTATTGTCGATCAATTATTTCTCTATGAAAAAGTGGGTATACTTTCTAGTGAATAAATCTGATTATTTTTATAACTTCCTTACTTGGAAAGCTATGGTTTAAAAATAGGAGGGATAGTTAGTGAAATATTTTATAATGGATAATGGGAGTGATTTCATCTCAAAGAAGTTCAAGAAGTTTTGTGTCACTAAAGGTATACACAGACAGTACACTACCCTTTACACTCCACTACAAAATAGAGTTTTGGAAAGGTGAAATAGGATGGTAATCAACATGGCTCATTATATGGTCTAAATTAGAAATGTCCCATATAGATATTAGGCATAAGAAACCAATATAATGGTTTACATTCTCAATAGAAGTCCTAAAAAAGTATTAGATAATATGACTCTAGAGGAGGCTTGGTCAAGTCAAACTCTAGATGTAAGTGCATTTAGAATTTTTGGTTGTGTAGCTTTTGTAGTTATTCCTAATCAAAAGATAAGTAACTTGGATATGAAAAGAAAATCATACATGTTTGTTGGGTATAGAGAGCAGTCAAAGACCTACACATTATTTGATGTTTCTACTAACAAATTTATGTTAAATAGAAATGTCATAGTAAATGAATAGATATCATACTTCAAAACAACTGGTATGGTTTTAGATATTGAATCATTATTTTCTTCAAATTTTAGTATTATAAATTGTGATGTGAAAGTTGATCAAGATTCTAGTTCATCAATGGAATCACATTCTAGGGAGGGAATTATTTAATGTCATTGTGAGGTTCCATGAAAACAACAAAAGAAGATAAAGTGGTATTTTACCACAATGGAAACACTAAAGGAGGGAGACTTGACACAAGGTGTGGAAGAAATAAAATTGATATCAGGAAAGCAATTTGGTAATAGAGGTGAGCATAATAATTTTTCTCTAATAATTTTTATTTCACATACATTTGAGCCTAATTATTTTCTAGAGGCCAAAGGGAAGCATGAGTGGGAATCAACCATGCAATTTGAAAATTATTCTTTGATTAAAAACAAGACTTGAGAGCTCATGGATCTACCACTAGGAAATAAATCCATTGGTTGTAAATGGCTTTTCAAGGTAAAATGCAAAGTAGATGGTTCCTTGGACAAATAAAAAGCTAAATTGTTGCAAAAGGTTATGCACAAGAAGAAGGGGTTGATTATGAAGAGACTTTTACTCCTACTACAAAGATGATAATTTTTGTTTGATTGTTGTTATTACTACTCAGTTTGGATGGAAGGTGCACTAAATGGATGTCAAGAGTGCTTTCTTGAATGGAGATCTAGAGGAGGAAGTCTACATGGTTCAGCCATAGGGTTTTTAGGTTCTTGGTAAGGAACATCTTATTTTTTGGTTGCTAAAATCTTAATATGGGATTAAGAAGGCTCCTTAAGAATGGTATATGAAAATAGATTCATATCTTAGGGAGTCTGGTTTCAAAAGGTGTAATTCTAAACCAAATCTCTATGTAAAGGTGTCTGGCGATGATATATTGATTATCATTGTATATGTTTATGATATAGACGTCACTGGGAGTAGTTTTAGTCTCATTCATCAAATTAAGGCTGATATTTGTTGTACTTTTGACATGATGGACTTAGGACTACTAAAATATTATTTAGGTGTTGAGTTTTGGCAAGGTGACTATATTATATTCATGTCACAAAATAAGTATGCCAAATCATTGATGGAAAGGTTTAAAAGGATGGATTATAATCCAAATCACACACCTAAGGAATTTGGATCCAAAATTTCAACTGACACTACTTCACCTCTGGTCAATGAAATAGTGTATTAGTAGCAAGTGGGTAGTCTCATTTATCTCACTACCACTAGATCAGATATTTGTTTTGCAGTGAGTTTTCTATCTTTCTTCATGTCTAAAACATTTTAAGTACATTAGTTAGCTACAAAATGAGTATTAAGATATGTCAAAGGTAATCTTGAATTTGGCTACTATATAAGAAGTATATAGATTTTGAGCTTTCAAGATATTTTGAATCTGATTGGATAGAATCCATAGATTCAATAAAATCTACAAAAAGCTATGTATTCAATTTTAGCTTATGATTTTTATCATGTCAGGGAAAATTGAAAACTATAATGGTATTATCTTTAGCAAAGTCATTGTATAAATTTGTGGTTAGTATAGGTTGTGAAACTATGTGGATAAAGAAAATATTGGAGGATCTTAAGTTTGAGTCATCAAATCCTACTCCAATTTTTTGTGACAACTAGAGTGTTCTAAAGATGGTGAAGAATCCATTATTCCATTCCAACACCAAACACATTGAGGTTCACCATCATCACGTCTAAAATTTGGTTACAAATGAAGATATCAGCCTATTCTACTACCCCACTATAGATTATCCAATTAATATAATGACCAAACCACTTGGTTTAAACAAGTCCATAAAATTCAAGGACAAACTTGCTCTTGTTTCTTGTTTTGTCATTAAGGGATGGTATTAACATAATATTGTATTACCTTAGGCTATTTACTATGGTATATTTCCTATGATTATAGTTATAGTGGTTTTAACCACTTAGGTAGGTAGGTTTCATAGGCCTAGATATTTTATGCTACCTAATGTATTTAGTTCCACCCACCTCCTTATTTTATAGGTATTGCTTTTATGCCTATCTAATAGGCATCCATTGTATTGTTTTATTACATGCATTAATTCATTTCTTCATCACTTTGATTAATATAATATTAACTAAAGTTAACTTAAATAATATAAACCATTCATATCCAACCACTTCATATTTTATGTCAAGATGTGATACAAGTTAGGTCAACTTATAGCAAACATAAAGAAAGACTGAAAATGATTGTTCGTATGTCATACAGAAATTTAAGATAAGTCAAGTCAACTAAAGTCAAACATATAGAAAATAGAAAATAATATACTAAAAATTCCATTTAAAATGTAAGATAAGTCAAGTCATCTAAGTTGAACATAAATAAAAAAATAAAAATGATGTACTAAAAATGTTATATGTAATAAAAAGTGAAGTCCACAAGATCAAGCAAGAAGATGATGGAAAAATAAGAAAAAGTATCTAATGAGTGAATAATAGAGATTAGTGCTCACTCTAAAATACGATTTAAGAAAACACAACCACCTAATGACATGACCATGATGACCAATATGATGTGGATAAAATGTGATGAGATTATTAAGAAAGGTTTGGTTAGATTCCCCAAGTCTTAAAATTCAAATCACAAATTAAAAGGCCAAGTGATGTAATAAATGTTGAATACAAATCAACTCTAAAGGCATATGAGAGAAGAAATGATTGAATAAAATTGATATAAATAAATGGGATATTAAGAAAGTATGATGAGCTAAGGAATTCAAGGTACTACATAGGTGATGCATAAATCATTAAAAAGATGTGACACTCTAGACAAGTGGGCAAGGCTAAAAGCTTTTGATATATATATTTTAAAAAAAAGATAATTATGAATTAAAAACAAAGTGATGTCTAAATCCATAGAGGCACAAAATTGGAATAACAAGTGTAGTACAAAGATCATTTTATGAAGGATATATGCATGAAATATGAAATGGATATTGTCTTCCCACAACATGTTCCCCACTCCTAATGACCCTTTATAGAGTTATTGGCCTCCTGTAAATATTAGGTTCTTGTGCTATAATATAGGTTGTACTAAATATGTAGGAATATATAATGATATACTAATATAAGAGACCTCCTACCCCAGTCTACTTTCCTACCATGCCCTAATGGACCTTAGCTTTATCATGGGGCCAACTATGGAGTTTGAGCTTTGACTAGAATAGGAGATGTGTCAAACATAGATCACATATTTTGGTATGATATAAATTTTAAGATATAGCTTTTACCTTTTTCTCTTTTCCTTTACTTATATATATATATATATATATATATAAAATTTTTCCTTTACTTATAATATGGCTTTTAAATATTTTGGATTTTTCTATTTTCCTCCTCCATACAGATTTGGAAAAATCAAACATGGGTAATATATATAGCTAACACAAGATTTTATGCTTGACCAGTATAAATGAGAACCTAAATACCATGGTACCTAAGATACTCATAATTTACCTACATGTAAGTGTGCAATCTTGAAATCAACCTATATGTGTCTTAAGTGAAAAGAAAAAGAGGCATGGATGGGGATCATGATAGATCTTTCAATGTGATAAACAATGATAGTATATTGATGTATATGCTTATAACTAACCATAAGGAGGGAAAATAGTGGTTTAAAAGTGAATATTTTATGTTATGAAAATATGATAGTCATGTCACTAAGGAAGCCTTACTAACCTATATAGGATCTAGCACAAACATTGATATACAAATTAATCCCAAAAGAATGGGAAGGTACTAAGTGGGGCTGAAAAATCATAAAGATACTAAGTAAAACTAAAAAATTTCAAAAATGTGATATATAAAACCCAAAGGTGATACATAATATTCTTAGGTAATTCTAATGTAGACTATAAAAATTTTATAGAACCCAATGGTGATACATAAGATCCTTAAATGAATCTAAGGCTATATAATACAAATACTAAAGAACCAAAAAGGAAGTAATGGTGTGATAAAAATTATTCCTAGGAAATAAAATGCAATAAATATAAGAAACATGAGACAAAATGACAAGAAAAATATATGCTAATGACCATATCAAAGAAGAGCATGTGAAATGTGAGCATATTTGTGTTGAAACATTTCTTGAAGTTGAATTGTTTATTTTTAATATGTGAAAGGTTATTGATTATTAACTTATGTTAAGGATGAGAGATATATAATCCAAGATAATGAGGATGGGAAGTGTACTATGCCCCCAAATCATGTATAAGATAAAGGATGGGCATCTCAAGATTCACCAAAGGATGAAATATGGGTAGTGAAAGGTGATCCAATTTATGTAATAAGAAAAAGATAGGCATCATAAGATGCCCAAAATTATGGAATATAGGTGGATTTGAGATAATATCAAGATTTATAGGGATTGGTGATGTCAAAATCTATTAAATTAGTGTTATATTAGAAAATGTGGAGCCTAAGGAAATGTCAAGATATTTAGGAGCTGATATAAAATTGTGATATATAGTATTGACTAGGCTGATATAGTCTAAAGAAACATAACTAAAAAGAACTATATCAATTAGGTCTATACATTTGTATGATATATCAAAACACAAATGGATTGTATCAATTAGATAAATACAATATAATGAAATAAGTTTGAAAGGGAAAATATAGGATAAGTCGATACATTATAATGAAATTAGACTAAAATCAACTATATCAACCAAGTTGATATAGTCTATTAAAAAATGACTACAAGGGATTGTATTGATCCAATAAACATAGTATTATAAGATAAATTAGCCTATATTGACACATTTTATGTGATGGTTAATGCAGTTGAATATAGATAAAATAAATGCATCAACACATTATGCATCATGGCTAATGTAGTTGATTGTAGATGATAAATTTATAATTAATTGGTTTTAGTAATGATTTGGGTAGATAATAAGAGGTTTAATTAGTATACTTATGAATCTTCATATAATCTTTAGGATAAGTCATATATAATGTGTAAGGTTGTAGGCATTTGAATTAAATATTCTTCATAAGATGGTGAGTTGAAAAAAATGGTTGAATGTGAGTTGATGTTTGTTGATATGTCCTCTTAATAACTTCCAATGTTAGGGTATAGGGTGGTTAAACATCAAGAAAACCATTATTATCATTATTTGATTTGTTGGTAAATATTGGAAAATCACGAGGATTTTTATCCATGTCATGCATAGGATAATTGTTACAAGTGTAAGGATCATCATGGTCATAGGGAGAAGATCATCATGAGGATATTTTCTATTTCCATAAGTATAAAAAGTAGTTTGGGCATTATATTGATAATACTTGATCCACTATAAGTGTTTTAAATGGGATTTTCATAAGCATATTCATCAAGGGGAAAACCACATTCATAATATTTAGTCTCACTATAGGTATAATCATAAGTGGGAAGAGTATCATTGGGATACTTATCCATGATAAGGGTGTAGTATAGTTTCAACATTAGTACTTTCCTATAATGGTTTTCATAATTTACCAAAGGAAAAAAATTATATAGATTTGGCTTATACAATCCATTACTAAGTTAGAAAAAGATAGACTATACCAAGTTTGTTGATATAGTTTGGAAATAAGGTAACACTCGTGGTGGTTAGAGAAAGAGAAATATATATAAAAATATTTTATATAACTATAAATACACATAAATATATTAGGTTGGATGGTATATTTTTTAAACACACCAAATGTAACTAGGTTGTCTAATACCATTCGTAGGAGATAGATAAAGGTACTAGTTTGGCTAATACATTTAGATTATAAATGATGTGATGGTTTTCAAGATTTTTCTAAGCTTATATAAATAAAAAAATGAATCTAATAAAATTGAATGTGGAATAATATTCACTTTACGTTTACCATAGTGTTTTCATGGGATAGGATTAACCTAAAACTATCCACTTTCTATTAATAGAATATGACTCAAATAAGGTCAATCAAATAGAGTCTGTGATACTTGGACAATCAAGTTAGGACCAAATGAACTATTAGTGTAGGCTTTTATTTTTCCCTATTATTTAATTAAGGAAATTATATATTTGTGCATACATGGAGTTTTCCTATATTCATGGGATAGGCTAGCTTATGTGGAGATGTGTGTCATAGATGTGTCATAGGTGTCATAAGAATGTCATATGTAACTCCTTTGACTGGCTATTCTGGGTATGGGAGTTACTTCTCTATTCTTAGCACCCTGTCACCACCTTTCATGGAGGAGTTACAGTCTATTCTTGGGGTGCCTTGACCACATTTTGTGGAGGAGTTAATTACATGCTCTCCTATATGTATTCTTCACTTTGGCCATATTATGTTAATGGAATATTGACTTTTCTCCAAATTGTCTATGCAACTGTCTCTTATTTGATATGTATTCTCTTGTGTGTGTGTGTGTGTGTGTGTGTGTGTGTGTGTGTGTGTGTGTGTGTGTGTGTGTGTGTGTGTGTGTGTGTGTGTGTGTGTGTGTGTGTGTGTATTATGATGCCTCATATATGTTATGGATTTTTTTAATTTCTTTCTAGCATATGTGTTAAAATTGATATATGTCATGGTAAAATATATGATGTATGTGTTAATTTTTTATAATAAATGTGAACAAATACATGGTCAAAATAGTGATAGGGAAAACAGTTTTGAAAATTATAAATATGAATGAATAAAAATTGGACAATAATTTGGAAAAGATAACACATGTCAATCATGAAAAACGTAAATGAATAGAAGAAATAAAATATCAATAAGATAATAGAAAAATATATGAAAAATAATAAATAAAAAATAAATATATAATGTAAATAAAGTCAAGAATGTGTAATCAATGAAATATCAATGTAAACAAATGCATAAGAAAACAAGCATATGCAAACCAAAGTATGTGAATAAAAAATATCAACGTAAACTAAGTAAAATATAGGTAAATAAGCATGATATGAAATGTGTGAAAATAAAATCATTAATAAAAATGAAAACACAAATTTAGGGTTTGTGTTAGTCAATAATCTGAAATATTAAATTTATTATGTGATAAAATATGGCACACATTTTATATTGGAGAAAAAGATACTTCGTGAGGAAGGTCTCAACCTATCCAAGGTATTACACTATAAATCATAAATATATAACCAAGTGGTATTTTTTTATATTTAAAATATAATTTTTTGAGGAAGTCTTGGTCATATCCAAGGTCTTACACTACAACTCAAAAAACCTTAACCAAAGAGATGTGATTAGCATAAAAATTATATACAATAAGGGGTTTTTAAAAAATGATGGTATGAAAATAGGTAATGAAAAACTTGTAAATAGGTGTTAAAACAATATTTAATATAAATGAGACATACTAAGTAAGTGTGAAAGTACTTAATATTTATTAGGACAACAAAGACTTAAGATATTCTTATTGGTAAATGCAAAGTAGTTGGATAACAAGTGAATTAACAAGATCATGTCAAGAAGGTTATTTATAAAAAAATGAGCCCACATCCATATGATTTGTTCCCCATTCCTCAAGATCCAATATATGTCCATTGGTCTACTAAAAATATTGGGTACTTATGTGAAAAACTAGGTGGCACTGAATCTAATAATGGGACCTCATTTCTTAGTCTACTTGCCTAGCACACCCCAATGGATCTCAACTCTATTATCAGGCCAACTATTTTGTTTGATATTAAACTATAATATGAGATGTGTCAAAGAAGTATCACATATTTTATCATGATTTTGACTTTTGAATATATTTTTTTACCTTTTGATCACTTTGTTTTTTCAAATGATTTAGATTTTAAACTTTTTGTGGCTTTTGTTATTCTTCCTCTATATGGATTTGGAAGCACCAAACATGAGTTATATATATTACTAACTCAAATAATATTATATTTTGTATATAAGAGAGAATTAATTAAAAATTATGTCATAATTCCCATAATTAAATATGTAGTCTCAAGATTAACATTTTGTGTGCTTAAGATGAGGGAAATATACAAGAAATGTGGATCATGAGAGATCCATGTAAATAATGATATGATGATGAATATGATTTGTATATGATTATAGGGAGAATAGGATAGTGTAGGGTGTGGTCTAAATTCCATCTCATATAAATAAATATACTATACAATAAGTGATCTAACATAAACATCTATGGAAGGAAAATCATCCCAAGATAGGGGAAGACCAAGTTTTTTTACAAAGAATATAAAGAGATATAATTAAATCATGAAAATTATATGTATAAATATTATGAACCATGAATGTAAGAGTAAATATTAATAGATATAGGAAATAAATAAATGCTAATTATTACATCATAAATTCTATAATGAAAAACAAATATCAACAATTGATTAGGTAGAAATATGAAGCATAATATTACATAGAAAAATAATGTGTTCATAGATATTGATAGATATCATAGAATACATCATCAATAACATATAATAAATATTTATATAATTATAATATATTCTTGACAATGATCTCATCTATTTTCACTAAAATATGTGTGAGGACTTCATGTCACACTATCTAAATGGAGAATGTAGGTATGCTAAAAGAAGAAGACTATGTATCTAGTATCTACTATGAAGGGTAATATATATGAGGAACTAGTGATACAATGTGAATGAAAGCCTATGATCTCTAGGATGATGGATATATTGAAGGATTAACCTTCACCCTTAACAAACTTGGGTATTCTACTAATAAAATGATGGTGTAGGCCATGGAAAATAATAGAAGTGTTATTGTAAGACTCTACACTTATTTATATGATGTGTAACACACTAATGCCAAAGGAAATAGACTTACCCATTATTAGGGATAAATTATAAACAAATATTAGGATGAGGTAGAGTATTATAATTAGACTCTACCTTATTTGGATGAAGTTCATCAATATATGCTCTAAGCTATCAATAATATGTAGAGATATGAATGTTGTATCATGAAAAAAACAAGTACATCTAGGAGTAGTTGACTATGGAATTTTATTGTCTATAATCAAATTAGATGTAGATGCTTGTTATTGTGATAATAACCTTGATGTGAATGATAATCATTGGCCCAATGACTAAAAACCTCATGTAACTCGTAATATGGTTCATTTATCCATCATGTATGTAAAGGAATAATCTTATGAAAATGTAATATATCATCATCATCAGTAGTATAACTTATAATAGGTTTTATTTTAGGATTAAAAAATATGATATATGAACATAGTGTAGGTTTATGTATTGTGGTTGACATCTTAGGAGGGATCACACAAAGGATAAAAAACCTAGCAAATTGATATGGTCCCATCATGGCATGATTAAGAAGCATGCTCTAGAGAGGCTCAATCGTGATTATTTGAGGAGTAGTGTGTGTGTTCTTGATATCCAACCTATGAAAATATAGTTAAGAGAATAAAATTTTAGGTTTAATATAATAATAAATAGCTACATCAATATAACTAATATAATGAAAGGAGTGATGTAAATAAGAATGCTATCTAAGTGTTTTTGTGTTTTAGCTTGGGAAAAACTAGCTAAAAATTATCATATAATAAATAACCATCATTATAATGAGGAGTATGAAGATAAATATTCAAATAATAAATTATCTAATTAGTTGATAAAACTTGAGGAATGGATTGTTTAATCTTGTTTAGAGTAATGATAATCTCATCGATAGGTTTTGTCAAGATCGAGATCATAAAGAAAGAGGTCATTGAGTAATTATGTGTGAAAGGAGATAAATTTTTTTGATTTTGTAATTGATATAATCTAATTAGTTATCATAATATTGTAATATGTTAGGTGGGATATTTATTACAAGTTCAAGGTAGAAATTGTAGCCTCTAGTAGAATTGACGGGGTAGTTAGATCATTGAGATTCACAAAAGGGAATGCTAGGTAAAGGTTCAAGGGTGGGATTTTTGAAAACACCATGTTCCTAAAATTATTCAATTACTAGGTTTAATATATCTTTGGATATTTTAAATAGCACCATTATGAGTAAATTTGACACATTGGCATGCCAAAGAATCTATAGCTCTCATATGGTGTGTCTAAAGTCAACCGAGTAAGATGTTATGTGATAACATAAAATTAAAGATTGTTAATTTAATATGAATAGTGATAGGAGGAACCATGATAGGGATAAAAAATCATCCTAGATGAGTCATTTATATTTTATCATAGACTTGACATTTAATTTTTGGTGGATTTAATATTACATTTAGAGTACCTAAGTATTTTAATAAAATCAAGGGAGGTAAAATAAGTGTCAGAGCCTTCATCAATAAAAATATGTTTGACATGTATATCACCAATTTATATGTTAATAAATGATGGAGGAACATTAAATCAAATAAATATTTCATTAAGAATCATTTAAGTGATTGGAATTTTGTTTGAGAGGGAATTATATATGGTTTCATCAACATGTATAGAGATTTATTCATGTTGTTGAAAAATAATAGCTTTACACCTATAAAAAGTGTCTTAATGCCCCATACATGGAGGTCGAGGGATGTTAATTTTGAATAAAAGTTACATTAAATTATTATGATGATGAGGATAATTCATCATGAATTATAAAACTAATTTGAGATTGGATATTGTAAAGTTAATTTATAGGATCCCATTATTTGTATCTTATTAGAGTTGTGTCAGATAGAGGTTCATAATTTTGAAGCAATATTTTTAAAGGAAGTGTACAAGTACATTTAAATTTATGTTGATATGATGTATTTTATTGATATTTATCCAATGTGGTTGTGTCAAGTGTATATTATTATGTTGAATTAGGTAATGTTTTGGGTGTCTTGGTTGGGGTGATGTGTGGTTATGTAGAAGAGTTTGTAGGTGGTGAAGATGTCAAAAAATTAGGTGGATTTAGAATATTAGATAAGCTGGCATCAAGGAGTTTATGGTGATAGATTAAGAATAAAAGTTGCATTTATGGAGAGTGAATGAGTATCTTAATGTGGTGTTGAGTAGAAACATGTGGGATAGTGGGGGAAGGAGTAGGTTATGCTATTAGATTTGTAGGGATTGTTTTTGTATGTCCATGTTTTATAAAGTGGGGTGGTAATAATCTTTGACAATGTAAAAAGCGAGGAAGTTGTTAAAACTATAATTTGGGTAAGGTTCAATATAAGAAACTACTATCCTCATATTATTCATATTGAAAGCATTTTCATCATTAGGATCAATGAATGTTTTGACCATGTTAGTGGTGGGAGGTTGAGATGTACTTGGTTGATGATTATGAAGATGATTTTTTGATTGATTAAGGGCATCATGTTTAGTTTTGGTTTACTGAACTTTTCCTATTGCTTCATTATCTTCTTGATTCTCAATAACTAGGTTTTTAAGATAAAAATTAGGACCAAGTAGATATTCAAGAGTGAATTTTCATAGTTGATGACAAATGTCATGACAATGACCCAACTTGAATGATACCAAAAAAACTTGTGTGAATCATACCACTGTTTGGTATGGTGAGTAGGGTCAAGAGCTCATGGTGAAGGCCAAGGAAGATGATTTTGAATTTATGACATGGAAAGAAGTTTATGAGAATCCACATTGTTTACTTGGTAAATAGAACTAGGTTATGGTAAAAGGTTAGTTGAAAGTGTTTATGAAAGCATAACATCATTAGAACCAATTTGATTAATAACGTGAATACTATGAATATAATCATAGTTATTCATAACACCATCATTGGTAGCATCTCAATTTTTATACTTCATAATCTTTTGAGTTTTAGCAGGAGGTGAAAAGGCTCAAATTGTCTTATGAGAAAATATTGATTTTTATCTTGGTCAAAGGCTTATTCCAAATATTTTGGAGAAAGGGTCCTAACACAATATTATAATTTAGGATGAAGAGCATTGGTGAATAATTGGAAGAGTCTATCTTCTAAAATTTTATGTTTAGATTTTTTGGACAAGTTTATCCATCATTTAATGAACACTTGTGTATTTTTAGGTTCTAATTGTTTATAATTTATGAAGTGAGCTAAGTTATTTTTAGGAATGTCATTATTTTGGAATTATTTTATCAATACATTAACTAAAACTTATAAACTAGATATAATACGCTATTTGATTTTATTATACCAATCCAAAGCATCACCTATGAAATTTTTAGATAAGAGTCTGGTGGAAAAAATAATATTGAGATTAATCCAATATTTTTATAAATTTTTGAAAGTTTTCATGTATAAAGAAGGATCGATGGATCCATTATAAGTGATAGTATGAATAATACCACCTATGTCAATGTTTACAATTTGAGGGATTAAGGATTAATTTTTTAGATGTTTGATAGTCATGTTGATAAGTGGAGGCTGAGGTATAAGGTTGCATTATGCATATCTGAGTTGGATGGTGGTGAATAAGGATTTTTCACTCCCTATTTAGTAGGTTGAGGATGATTTTATAATTGGAAAAGTTTGTTTTACATTTACATCATTTAATTTGTAATATTAATTTGGAAAGTGGCCATTTGGTTCATCACTTGTAATAAAATTTGATTATTTTTCATAGTGGCTTGATTGGTAGATGTTGTTTGAGATGCACTAGATGTAGCATTGACTTGAGTATGAACATGCCCACTTTGATTGGGCTTGCTAGAGGGAAGACAAACAATGTTAGTTGAGATATTAAGCAAGGTGGAGGAATAAGTAGTAAATAAATTTGAAGGCATATAAGCATAAGTAGTTATTGAAAAATATAAATTAATGGAAGAAGTCATAAGGTAACTTTCCCCAAGGCCTATAGGTAAATTATACATAGGTGAAAGTGGACAATCAATGTAAGGTTCCATCATGAGATTATAGATGATTAAGAGATCCTTTCATTAATGTTTGGGTTTTCATATATGATATGATTATTTCATTAGTATATTCAATATCACCCTCATCCTAAACAATATTCATTTTAAGATTATAGTTAAGTGGATCCAGAGTTTTAAGAGGAGGTGACCCATAGTTTTTGGTTCTTGTGGCGTATAGACATTATTGATATCTATATTTTCTATGGAGATATATATAAGGCAAGAATTTACATGTTTAAAAGGATTATTTGAAGTCATCATATAATTTTGAGTTTACATTTCACTATCATAAAAATTTTACTACATGGTGAAAATAAGGATAAAATTAGAAATCTACAAACCTACTAGGTCAAGATCTTAGATTTAGTTTTATAGACAACATTTGGATAGACCACTAAGTTGAGATTATTGAATTAGCTATGTAGATATGAAAAATGAAAAAATATACTAAGTTGAGTTGGTTGACTTAGTTATAAAGGTATAAAAGATATTTAGAGTTAACGGCCTACTAAGTTGACCTAGTCAACTTAGTATCATAAATGGGAAAATATAGAGTTTTAAAATCCTATTTAGTTAATTTGGTCAACTTATTTTTTTAGGAAAGAAAATATAGAGTATTGAAATCCTACTAATTTGAGTTGGTCAACTTAGTTGTACATTTATGGAAATTTAGAGGTTTTAAAAGCCTACTAACTTGAGCTAGTCAACTTAGTTGTATAGGTAGGGAAATGCAGAGGTTTAAAAATTCCTACTAAGTCAAGCTAGTCAAATTAGTTTTATAGGTAGGGAAATTCAAAGGTTTTAAAAACCTAGTAAGTTGAGTTGGTCAAATTTTTTATATAAGTAAGGAATAAATAAAGTGTGAAAACCCTATTAAGTCAAGCTAGTTGACTTAGTTATACACACATGAAATATATAGAGTTTGAAAATCTTACTAAGTCAATTTATTTGACTTAGTTTTACAAGAAAGAAATATATAGAGTGTGAAAATCATATAAATTTGAGTTGGTTCGCTTAGTTATATAGACAAGAAAATGCATAATTTTACTAAGTCATGTTGGTCATGTTAGTTGAATTTGGAAAAAAATAACAATAATTTGATCTATATAGTTTTTAAGGCATCAATAAAGTGGATAGAAGATTGAACTATCTACCACAATAAACAAAAAAATATAAATTATTCAATACATTCTAAAATACAATAGAGAATAAAAGGCATCAAGCAAAAAATACAATTTTGTAACAACTAATGCTAACTAGTTATCTAAAAATAAGATAAGGAAACTATATTAAAAGGGTTTTATTGATGTGTAGGATTCTAAAGATTCTTATCTATTGGATAGTGACAAATCAATATTTTAGAGTGATAACTATGGAAGAAGTTTCATTCCCATATCCCACTAAACCTAGTTTCAAGGGAAAGTTAGAAGTAACTTCTTAGTGTTAACCACTAACTGATGCACCACAAGATTAAATGGATGGTTGGATTCCTAAAGTTTAGTTCAAATGAAAATCCTAGGCATTTATAAAATAACATGAGGTACATATAAACTAAATACTATGTTTAACTCTATACTATGACTATGAGTATTGGGGAAAGCCCTTCATACCAAGATATCTATAAATTATAGACAAGGATTGTAAACAAAATATTACGTATCCATTCACAATAATAGTTAAACAGTTTTAAACTATTGGCGTAAATTTTATAGGGAAATTAAGACAAAGTGAAAATAAAGGAAAAATCAATAGTCAAAAACTAATTTACAATTTTAGAAATTAAATAAATAGGTAGCCAACTCTTTTCAAAGAAACTGTAAAATTAATTACTAAGAAATGAAAGTGAATTGTGCTGATTATATTGAAATTAAAATATATATAACAAGATCAACCAATATAATCTAGTTGATAACTGGAATAGAACACATTTGGGCAAGCTAATCTAGTCTATTATGAAAATAGGTCATAAAACAAACATAGTTGGCTAAGTTGACTTAGTTTTTTTGCAAAAGTAGATGGACACAGAACTAAGTCAACCAATTTGACTTAGTTGACTATGTGATATGGTTTTTTAGAACTAAAAAATTGGTAAATATAGTCTAAAAATTGAAATGTTGAATAATTTTACTAAAATATAGAAATGGAAAATTGAATTAATTAACAAAGATGGAAGTATGAAGCTTGTTTAGAGTGAACCTAAAAAATATAACTAGATCGACTAGGTTGACTTGGTTGATTGAAAATGCTGAAACTATGATTACTAATTATATTTTATAAACCTCATTGAGTCTTGTAGAGGTAAAAATATGAAAAAAAAATGTTAAACATATTTACCAGGTCAATTTAGTCTATAGATAGCTAAAAATTGAAAGTGATAAATTGAAACTAAATTGACCAACATGGTTTAGTTTTTAGAAAGTTATAAAGAAAAAATTAGTAAACTGAACTATATCAACCAACTTTATCCTTTCAATTGTAAGTGAAAAATATAGAAAATAAGAAAAATGATTGAGATGACTAGTGTGACTCAATTTATTAGAAATGAAACCCTACAAACTAAATGAAAAAACTAGACTAGCTAGCATGATCTATTTAACTTTTGTTCCTAGACCTGTAAGCAAAGAAAAGACTAGATTGACTAGCCTGATCTAGTTAATTACAAAAATAAAACCTGTGAATAGAAGACACAATACAGTTGACCAAAATGACTTGGTTGACTATGTATCTTGAATATATATAAATAAGTTAATACTAGATCAACTATCCTGATATAGTTAACTATAAATGAAAAATAAAAAATACAAGGGTTAAATTCACATTGGGTTCATCAGAATGTGTGAAAAAAGTTAATATATATCTACATTTTATCTAAATTTTTAGAATATAAGATTAGATATAATAATAAACTAGCATCCATTACAATACTATTTGTATCAGGAGTATAACTAGATTAAATATGCTAAACCTAACCAAGGGATATCTTATAACACAACACCAAAGGAGAGGGTTCCAAAGCCTATATGAAAATTATACTATGTAATAATTCTATTTAAATCTAAGTACACAAAGTAAAACTAATCTATTTCTATCCAAATATTGTGGTACAAAGGAGATGATTAAACATAAACAAAAAAATCAAGAGATCATGGTAGGAAAATGGGGACA